>JABASC010000297.1:0-47308 GCA_019776185.1 Plutomurus gul
AGTCTGGATTTTGCAGCAACTACTGCCTATGTGGTCTAGTGGAGTGTAGGTATGCTACTCTTACTTTACCATTATGTACGTATTGCCTGGTAATTTTGTTCTGCATACAGCCTAGCTGAGCTTTGCAGAAGAGCGTATCCATCCACACTTATAACTTCTATGTAGTAAGTATATTGCATATATAGCCTTGGGGATTCCGATTGCTATTTCAACTCGTCTTGTACAATTCCTTGTCGCTATTCGAACTGGAAGGCATTTACTATTGCCATTGATGCTCTCCAACCAACTCGTGATCGATCTGCTTTATATTATGATATTGCTCGCATTCAGTCAGTGTATTGTCGTGCAAGTTTGACGGCTTGATATACTACAGAGATTCCTATATATTAACATTGTGCCATATAAAGCGATATATTAGCCTGGATTTTATGTATTCTAGAGTGGAATTGGATGTATACTTCTATTAATGTTATTCCAATGTTTCCATACACTTTCCTCTCTGTGCATTCCGCTATTAAACTCTTGTGAGTTGGGGGGAGCATGCCTGACTGTAATTGCTTTCTTTAATACTTTTATACTATACTATACATACTTACTAGCTGGCCTTGTACACAAAGGAGAGACGTTCCATTGCATCTATACTGGAGAGTCTGAATGTGATGTTTCAGCAGGACAGCATTTTATAGTAGACAGCCGCAATGTAAATATAGGATCTGGTCAAGAGAATTTCTGATAGGTCCATTGCGTGTGACGGGGTATTTAGTTTGTCTAGTTCAAGAGCCCGATTTAGATTTTTCTCGTGCTTTGGAATATTATTTGTACGTGGGGATGGATATTCATTTGATTGCGCTCTACGACGGTGGTGGTCTCTAAAAGGTATACATGACATGACTATGACTTAAAGGAAGCATTAAGCCCAACCAAGGCAAATCCCATCGACTGACTATCACATTATTTGTTCGTGAATATTATGAGCAATAGTGTGGAATTGGAGTTTGAATCCAAAGTTAGTAGCAGTGGAAGACAGGAAAGGAAAGTACGACGAAGACTAAAGTTTAAGGAAAGGAATGACATGAATTCCCTTCCGAAATGAAGCGATATGTTACGTTTACGAAACCACATTTTATTGTGAGCAAAGTAGAGCAAGCCAAAGCCGAGATTTATGGGTACATATATAGTGGAATACACAAATCGAGAAACTCTGCTGAGCCGAAGCGACTACTACATGCACTTATGTTATGGAAAATGGTAAATAAGGCACCCACTGAGACTTTGAGGTGCCTCCGAAGCTCTCAAGAAGAAAAGTTATGGGTGACCGTGGCGAATGAATGGATCTGCATACACACATTCTCATCTAACTAGTCGACAAACCGTGATACATATGTATACGGTGGTATACATACACATACAATATATATACGTGTACGTCGTTTTGCAAATAAATATCTCGTTATTTACTGCTTACCAGCTAAAACTTTGTGTTGCCCCGAGTAGTATGTTCCGATTTCAGCAGTACGAAATACAAATGTGTTTTTTCCTAGTCTCTCTTGTTGTATACGTCCATTTAGTAACAATAAAGGAAGCATGGCAAGGTATCAAGGGACGGATTTAATTTAGCCATGCCTGCTTGAATTGCACACGAAAATGAAGTTAAACAGTGAGGTCGTGTGGGGCCTACGTCCTTAATTAAGACTTGTGGTTATTTTCGCTGTTGTAGCATAAGCAATTAGTCACTGTTCTATTATAATGATAATTATGTGTAATTTTAAGTAGCTACTTTACTTTGCTGCATCTAACACGCTCTCTGCTCCTTTTTCGGTCCTCCTCCAATTCACTCACAGCATTGCTCTACTCTCTGGTAGTGAAAAGGAGGAAGTATCTATGCTATCTGTGAGTGAGAGAGAGAGAGAAGGGTGGAAAGTGAAGAAGAAATAAGAAAGTGAAAGAAAGAGTCATTGGGTTGGATATCTTCTATGAGAGTGAGAAGAGAGAGTTTTGTCGCGTGGCGTGTGAGATATAGGAGTTTTCATGCCTTGGACCAGACTTGACTCTTCTCACGTCAACTTAACTAAACTCAAGTCTGAAGCAGTAGAGTCGACAGACTTTACTAGAGAACTAGACATGTCTTGCATGGACAAACTGAATTGCTTGTATCCTCTTCTTTCCTTCTTCTTCTTCTTCTTCTTCTTCTTCTTCTTCTTCTTCTTCTTCTGGCCTTGCAGTCAATATACTCGCAAATGGGGATACTGCATTCAGTATCTTGCGAGTGGAACACACAGGATGGGTTTCCCTTACTTTCATTTACTTTATTTAGGACTGTCGCTGCTTCACGGTATACTCTCACTACTTTGACTTGACTCTTTCTCTCTCTTCTGACGCTGTTTCTATTACATTCAGTTTTCGATTTCAAAGTGTACGGCACAGAGAAGACGTGAAGACAGTGAAAGTGGATAGTTTGGAATGAAAGTGTTAAGATATTCTAGAGCTTAGAGTTATTTTATGTTGTAGTATTATACGGGTAGTTTGTAGTAACAGTGTGTGGCCTCCTATGTGACATGAATAGCTCTGTGTAGTTAGTTGGTAGTTGGCCTGGGTGGGTTCGGTTTGGCTTTACCGTAAGGCGTAACGATAGAGGTTAGCTTAAGGTTAGCAAAGGAGAAAGGAGAGTAGAGAGAGAGAGAGGGAGAGAGAGAGCGACTCTTTTTCCTACGTTCAACCAGTTCATTGTATGAAATGCTATTAAATGTGATGTGCTAAGGCTGCGTGGTGCTGTGCTGGCGGAGTATAACGAGTAGTGGCTTGGCTTCCCATGTGCACTCAAGCAGCAGCTTCAAAGAAATCAGAATTGATCCAATTAGCACTTGTACTTCTGCTATTCACATTGAATTCAAATGACAAAACCGTCGCTCTCTAACCTCACACTGGCTCCTAAACTTCCTTTGATATAAAGGCGGTCCTCTTTCTCTGACTCCCTCGCTCTGTTGCTTTGTTTCTTACATTAGCCAAGTTCTGTGGGAGCTGAATACATGGGAATTGAACAGAACTAAACGAAAAACATTCAGTCATTTCATTGACTAGAGAGCGAGAGCCTGCTGAATTTCATACTTTCGTTTTCAGCGTTTTCGCCATGTAGGCAAACGCGTGTTTAGTGCGAGAGATATTTGTAGATGTTGACAAATGAAGAGCGTCTAGCTAACTATGTACGAATGTCTTGTGCTGGAAAACCAAAAACTTCGTGTTCACTTTGAATTAAATGATGCTGTCTTGTCTCACTATTGCCCAACCTTCTGTTCTGTACATGAACTGCTATGTACAGCAGTTCTCCAGAACGTATGAAAGTTTGCAGTAGTAATAGGTTTATACACAGCGTGCTTTACTTTTAACGTCTACTTGGAAGTGTTGTTCGATTAGGACAACGTAGTGCTGACTCTCCTGCTTTGCTCTACAACTTTCATTTTAGGGCAAAACGCATTTAATTTAAAGCAAACCTGCCGGAAATGTAGAACACGTTAACTTTTCAAGAGTGAATTAAAGAATTATAAATAGACGACTCTTGTTACATTAGGCGCCTGCGCAGATGTTGTTAATGTGTGCAACTATAGTGTACACAGTCGTGAACTGTGTACATAAGTAATGTTTACGGGTTCTTATTATTTATATATATATAAGTTGATTTAGACAATTAGTGTGTAGGCTAAGTAAAGAAAATTTGTCGTGTTGACCCGAAATCTTGACTAAATAAATCAATAAATGCTTACCACCGTCTTTTTTGTGTTCACAGGAGTCCTGGCTCAGCAGCAAGCATTTAGGCGGCGTCCAGAAGATGTAGAAGTCAAATTAGGAGATCCAGCAATCCTCCGGTGTGAAATTGAGAATCAAGCTGGTCAAGCGCAATGGACCAAAGAAGGGTTCGCTTTGGGTAAGTGCCAAAAATCGCCTAATTTATTTTGCATGACATGAATCAGTCTTCTACTCACGCGAATGAGGCAGGAGGTGATAAAAATGACTACAAATTGAATTGCATCACTTTCGTCTCGCATAACTTTAGTTAAGTTTCTTTTCATGGAATTGATCGGGCATGAGTAAGGGAAATAAAACGGCGGCGATGGGGAAGGGAAAATACATTCTTTTTAAACACAGAGAGAGCCGAAGTTCATCTAAGTTCAAGTTGAAATGTACTACATAGCCGGGACCTTCTTCTGTCAAGGCACACATTTTTCCACTGCTATAAAATTACAAACGTTTTCCCTTTCCCGACAACGCAGAAAACAGAGAGAGAGAGAGAGAGGAGAGAGCGTAACATAAAAAGTTGAATGCACGCATTTTGTTTTGTTGCAGGCATTAATTTTGGTAGTAGTGAATGTGCATAATACTTGAGAGTCTTTGCTAGTGTTTCAATTTCTGTTTCGTTGGGTGGAACTGAATGGTCTTGGTAGTAGGCGTGAGGGAAAAGCAAACAAATGCTTATATCAGAGAAAGGAATTAAATGTGAAGCTGGTGGAAGAGTTGAAACGAAAGCAAATGGGTGCATATTGTTCCACTCATTAGCCGAGAAAGTTGGGCGCAATAAATTGATGCGGTCGGTAATAATAATTATGGTTCCTCTAGGAGAGATGTAGTAGGTGCTCGGGAGGACAAAACGTTCAACTTAGAGCCTGCACTACAGATACAAATACTGTAGTTGTGGTGTAGAGAAAGTCAAAGTCGGGTTGTTGTAGTAGAAACTTGCCTGATCTCTCTCCTCACTCTCCCAAAATACTAACGCAGAGAGCGAGAGAGAGAGAGAAAGGGAGCGAAATAAAAGGGAAGACAGTCGGCTCTGAAAGGGTTTGTGCGAGTAAACTAAATGTTAAAAGGAAGTGGAGAGCAGTGTACGATAAATTATACTGGATGAAGGTAGTCATACTGACTAATAAACATGTTCGTTTCTATGTACTTCTTCATGTGCTGCACAGTTGTTCTGCGTATTTGCATCATACAAAGAGAGGTTTATACTTGCAAGCAAATATGAATATAGAAATATGAATAAAACACTTTGTATGTAGTGCAAACAATACAAATATGTAGGGCACAATGGGCAAGCATAATACTCTGTGTCCTATATATTATACTGTGGGAGAACTCAAAGGTACTCTCTCTCTCTCCCAGTAAATAGTACAAATTGTACTGTTCATCTACCATCTACCATTGTACAAAGACTAAGGAACATATTAGCTGCTACTGGAGAAGAGAGAGAGACAGAGAGAGAGAAGGCCAAGCGAAAGAAAAGGAGAAGAAGTGGGGAGAAGGCCATAGGCAAAACAGAATAGTTTAACGAACTGAAGTTTAGAGTGTAGTAGTTTCTCTCACGATGCAATTCTCGTAATATGGATGGCGAGTCCAGCAGATAATGCTATTATAGAGCATACGACTGAAGGAATAACAGACTTAGGAACCATCTTTACTAAGTGGCAATTTGTCTGGTGCTTTGAAATGGTCCCATTGCGATTCATCGTTTCCTATTTCAAGTTTTTCCCTTACTTACTACTTGTTTTGCGTACGTTAGTTTACTTTTCTTTCTTTAGTTTGGATCCGCTTACTTTATGACTCTTGAAGTGTACAGACACAACTTTAGTAGACAGACAGAAAGCGTATGTTTTTTTCTGAAAGATTTCTATACTAATGTGTATTATCTATTCCTGTTGTAGTGGTAATATGTACTGGAGCAAAATAAAATAGATACGAAATACTTAAATGAAGGCAAGAGAGTGATATCACATTGTGATACGCTGTAACACAGAGAGTAGTAAAAAACAACTACATTTATTCGTACGCGTGCATACTATTTTCATAATTAAAGTTTAGCGTTGTGTAACAGTAACAGTGATGCAGTACGTAGGAGCGTACACTCATCTGAATTTATTCCTTTAGTAAAGGAAGGTGCGTGGAGTGGTGGTGTGTGTATAATGTGTGCTAGTTGGGAGTATCAGAGTACTTGTGTAATATCGACTACCTCATCTGCACTTTGAGTGTTAGATCTTTGGGTTCTCGGTGCCGTACCGTACAAGTGCTGCAGCTTTGCTCTACATTTGGAGAGTACACATGGCTCTTACATTGCCTCTCCTCTTGGTGGGTTCTAACTGAGCAATTTAGAGCTACATAAAGATTTTAGTTTCGAGCTGAGCCAAAAGTTTTCACTTTTAGTTGGCAGTATTCTACATTCTCCTTGGGCTTCTACCTACTAACTATTACTACTTATAGTAGTAGTGCCTGCGCCATATATACCATTCTAGAAGGAATATTCATATGCAGTAGTATGTAGAACTACTAGGAAGGCATGATCGATGTGGCGTTGATAATAAGTCTTGATGTTAGAAACTTGTTATTGATCGTGATTTGGGCAAAATTAGATCTGGATCCACTTGTCTTCCTACATACTTGTAGGTAGTGGTAGTTATGGCCAAAGGTTTTTATTACTTCCTTCTCATAGTGCGTTTAATGCTAATTGAAAAAATACATGATTTATCTTTTAAATACGTCGTGCATCTGTACAGCAATTAATTTCTAGCGATGGTGAAACGTCAATTTTATTACAAAACCTGCCATTCATGTCAATAAAAATTAATAGCGAATAGTAGTAATTTTAAATTTCAATGCAAGTAGTGCGATGCAAGTGGTTGCGTGACTACTAGCGGGAAATATTGTAGAGTGGAATGAAATTGAAGTGACTGTTTGACACAATAGGAAAGGAAAATTATTATCATGACCAGATTGAGTAGAGACATTTAGAATGGATGTTGTGTGGGAATTGATGTTTATAGACGTAAGATGGTAATAAGTCCCGACGTAAGAAATAGTGATGAGAATAAGAATCTTGGAAAAGGAAAAGAATGAGAGAGCGAACGAGCGCTAGAGAGAGAGAGAGAGAGAGCGAAGTAGTAAAGTTTTGGTTAGCATTGAAGTGAGTATTATTGGAATGCAATGGAATGAGATGGGACTTAGGAAGCATTGGGTTTGTATGGAGAGAGTGAGAAAGATGGTAGCAATCAGTATTCTGCATGAGAGGGACATTGTGTGGCTCTTATAGGCGCCGAATGAATTGATGTCAGTCAGTTAGAGCCGTTCATCTTGCCGGGTCCATCGGGCAAAAAGCTTTCTTTAGCCAGTGTTGTGGCACGGTTCAGCTCAGCTCTTTTCTTTTTCTCTCTCTTCTTGCTCGCTCACTCTCTCTCACTCTCTCTCTCTCACTCTCTCGGCTGCCGGTCTAGTTCGTCCAGAGCCATAAGAAAAGATGAGGGGAGGGAAAGGTACTTTTGGTCACTCATGGACATTTCTCTTGCTCTCGTTGTTTTCGTCGTGGAACTAATACAAAGTGGCTCTATGTCCCCCTTCTTCTCTTCCATTCTTTTTTCTAGCACAGTTGACTCAAGTTAACTCGGCTGCCTCGCTCGGCCATCCAACTGGCAGCTATAGTAGGTACATACTACTAGCTGCGAGACTGTCTCTGTTTGAGCCTAACTTACTCTTTTATCCATGTTTTCTTTCACTGTGTGAGAGAGAAGTGAGTGAACTTAACTGAACTGCAAGTCCTGAATCAGTTCCGGGGCCCGATCCTTACTTAAGTTAGTTACGTTACAATAACGCTTGCAAACATATATGCTACATTGTATGTCTGTTAGACGGAAGGACACTTATTTGTCCAATGTCCATTACTACCTTTACTACTATATACCTACGCTACTCATATGGTATATGTATTACAGTTGGAGACCTTTGTTGTTGCGACTATGTAGCTATTATTTAATGTTTATATAGGAGATGAGCAAACTGTAGTACATATATTACATAGGTATACAGAGAATGTGCATGAGTTGTAGGTGGTGCGGTGGCGGCACGTTGTGAGGTACATATTTTTACTATGTGTATCACTCTCGTGCTCAGGACAGGGCAAGACAAGACAAGGAGGCATTAGGTGCACAAACATATTTGCACTTTGATAGTGTATTATATAATAGTAATATAATAAAAAAACTATTTTTGTTGTGCTCTTTACGATCTATGCATCTCTTGTGTAAAACAATGTAAAGTTACAAAATGTGTAATGGTGGTGCTTGTTATGTATGTAGTGTGGTAGGTAGAGTACTTGAGTCCAACTCCAACTCGCTCTCCTCTGGTCTCATAAAACTTCTCAAGAGCGTTTTTTATCGTTTCACTCATTCGCTCTTTTCTTGGCTTGACTTGGGCTCGCCTTCACTTGGCTTCGTCTCCAGTTTCTTATTTTCCTTTCTTGTCTTGTCTTTGTTGCCGACCGTTTCTTCTTCGTGTGCCACTATATGCACACGTACATATAAGTGTATTGCTGAATAAATAGAGTAGGTGGGTTAGATTTGGATCTTTAAACCGGCTCATGGGGACAATTTCATTCACAGAGAGTATGTGTCTGGGAGAGAGAGTAAGTTGCAATGCAGAAGGAGATCAAAGAGTTTTTAAGTGGGAATGACCTGAACAGTGAGAGAGATCGTGACAGACAATTTAAGAATGGCGGTGTACGATTTGCTGTTATGCTTTGTTTGGTGATATGTTATTTGGCTGTAAACAGATTTGAAGTAGTGCTACCTATTTTATGTGTAGGATTGATTTTATGTTGACATTTTTGACGTTAAAAGCCAATATTTTATTCTCTTATTAAATGAAGCTCCTATGGGAGTAAACATTTTTTTACAGAGTCAGGGAATATGTGTGTGTAGCTGGCTAATAGTATTCTGCACCGCTTGTACATTTTCTCCCAGAGTACATAGACTTGGGAGGAAATCGATTAATGCACAAGTCTGTCGGCATGTTTGCTGAGAATATTTGAAATTCTTGTGACGGCTTGAATTTGCGGAATGTCGAAGTTGAGCCTGTTGTTAAGTTCAATAATTCCCGAATTAAAGGTAAAGAAAGGCGGGAGGCAAACTTACTTTAGTTAATCTAAAGACTTGGGTAAGGAATCTGAAATTATTAGATGAAAAGTGGAGAGGGTGCATGGACAATAGAATATTTTTGCTACATATCTTCCAGGCATTCTCCATTTGTTGTCTGGTAAAAGGAAAATGGAAACTTCGGAATGAAAGTCTCATTGGGGGAAGTATACATACATATAGATACAAAAATACTGTTAACAATAAGAACCACAGATGTGGGTTGGTATTTTGTTCGGATACTTACGTGTACAGCAGCCAAGGTATTATTTATCTAACGTTGTTACTCTCTGCTACGTCAAGTAAAGAATCCAGGTCTACTTATAAGTCCATATCTGCACTGAACATCTATTGTACCCTTGGCTTTCTTTTTCTTCCACTCAATGGGTTTTATTGTAAGTTTCTTGTGTGCTTGCTCTTGCTTGCCCTAGTGTATATGTTTCTGAATTTTGAAAACAAATCTGAGCGAGTAAAAAAAGTCCGCTGCTATAATATATCTACACAAACTACGCATGCAGAGGTTCATGCACAAATATCAGAATGTGGTGAAATACCTACGAGTGGAACGTGGTAGTCGATAACAACACAATTTACTAAAGGAAAATCATAACTAAAGATAAAGATAATTGTAGATTGAAGGGGGACCTACTACTAGTAGTAGGTATCCATTGAGATTGGATGACAAGAAGGTACATATATAGATTGTATTTCACTTCAGGAGTTTACGGGGCTTCATAGCACGTGCGTTCACATTCCTTTACTAAAATTTTGATGAAATTTTACAGTGGGGGAGTGAGTAGTGTAATACAGGGTGTCAAAAATATCCATTCCACCTTCTTCAAAAAACTGAGTTATGGTCACACATTGAGATATTTGGCTTCTATAGGGTCTTATTAATTTTAAAATATTTTTCTACTCTAACTAACGATTAAAATTGTCCTTTAATAATGAAGAATCAAAGTCAATGTCGTAACTGTAAAGATTGCTAACAAAGCATTTCTTCATTCTCTCGCTTATTTGGGCGGGATGGATTGGTTCTATCAATATGTTGTAATGTACAAAGGCTTGTTCACTTCAGTGTTCTATTACTTGAATAGAATTTGGTCTGTTGGTGCGTCAAGGATTTAATAATATCGGCCCATTCTTTGGAAATCGAAAAGACTCAAGCGCAATATCGGATTATAGTGTCTTTCAATTTGTAAGCTTGTTTGTCCATCGTTTCATTCCCTTTTCCTGAAGTTAAGTTAGTTTTTGAAACAACCGAGCAAGGAAATGCTTTGACTTCCATTCGTATTTATACGTATTTACTTTCAGGGTATACTATATACTTTTACAATCTTAGCTATCATCTATTGGTGGTCTCATGCTAATTCAGCAAGAAATAGCTTAGGTATTGATGCGGAAAGTGGAATACAAGAGGATATAATAGCACCGTGGATGGATAAAGAATGTTTTCGAAGGATTCATATTAAAGAAAAGCTCAAGAGACTTCTGAGAAATGGCGAAGAAGAAAATCTAACATGGGTTTTCTCAAGCATAATTATGTATGTTGAAAGAAGGATTTTGTTTTTATCCATTGTTCTAGTATATAGACCGTTGCTTGGCCTTGATGTACGAGATGATACTGGGAAATCTCTAAGGACAGTAACCTAGAAGTATTTATATCCACCATGTGATATTAGTCAGATATTAGAAATATGCTTATGGCCAAACTTTTTACCATCCGACGATTTTTTTATAATATTTGTTCTGCGGTAGTATACTCTATTATCCTACAACAACGTAAAATTTGCTTACTGACGGTGGACACAGATGAAAGGAAGAATGGAAAAATATAAACACAGATACAATAAAGGACCATTTCTTTTAAGGAGGAAACGTAATATGGACAAAGCCTATTCTGCTTTTCCCTGATTCAAATATGTGCAAAGTCAAAATGCGACTGTTAGTTTTCCGGAATCAGCCGTACATGGCCATAAGAAGTCTACACCAGAATATGCGGAATCAAATCTTTTTGCCAAGACAGCCGTCTACTCATCCATTGTTCAGGGATTTGCGATTTTCTCGTTCAATTCAGTCACTTACTTACTTAGAGTTAGCTGCACGTTTCATAATAACCTTTGCTTTCGTACATACTTATAATACGTCTTCTAAAATCGCGTGTGCTTAGGGTTTCCCTATATATTCAATGTCCCATGGGTTTAGCTCGATATGTGTATGTATGTAAAGTCGTGTTCCAGTCAGTGTCCCGTAATGAAATGAAACTTCATGCAGAAGCAAAATAAAGTCTTCCCTATCGAGGATGAAAGTAGAATCGTGAGGAAATCTTAAAGAGTCCGCCGCTCTTACAAGGCTTCTCATTACATTCCAGGCATCATTTCATTTCTGTATTTATTTCATGGAAGCAAATTTTCAAATGTAATAATGCATATATACCTAACCTAGCAAAAAAGTTGCCACTTTTGTTCGTGAAGAGCTGGACTGCGTAACGATTTATTGGCTCGAGTAGAAACAATGGAAAAGTCAAACAGATTGATTTTTTCGTAGATTCACTTTTTGTCTAAAAACTTTAATTAAAATAGAAATGTTGTAGTTTTCAGTTAAAGTAATTTTCGCAGTTGCATTTTTAATTTTCACGAAGGAGGGTGATGGTCTTGTAGTAAGTAAGTGTGCTTTGTATTGCACAAAACGAATGGAAACTTTCCACATAATAAAGTACAGAGTCCGGATTTATATGATATAGTTTATGTTTAGCATTGGTAGTGGAGAGAACATTCATCCTTTTTACAAAAAGATCAGCGAAGCTAAACGACAAAGTACAAGCAATTGAATTAAAATGAAGCAAATTGTGATAAGTATTCGTCTTGCATAGGGTAGAGGTAGAAATGTTTGTAAGAAAATTGTGTCTGCTGATAAATCCACCTTCGCATCCGAGATGTGACTCAATGTTCGAATGGCCGTTGAGATGGTTTATGAACTAATTGTGTGACTCAGAGACTGTTTTGTGCATCAAAACACGTATCATTTAGGTTTGTGTTGGAGCGCTCAGTAATTTTAGAATGAAAATTCAAGAGCACTAAAAGCAACGATGGATGAATGTTGTACCATGAATGACTACTAAGATTTTTAAAGCTCAAGGCTTGGTAGTTTCTCATTGTGACTCGTAAGTTGAAGGTTAGAGATGAACAATAAGTCTAAAGAAAATTTCACTGTGTCATTTTACGGAGGATGAGTACGCGGACGGTGGTTCCACTTAGTTTTCCTCCTCTGCATTCACTCTGCTCAATTCATTATTGTTGGGGATAATAATGAAAAGGATGGTGTGTAGTAGCTACAGTGTTCATTGAATTCAAAGATGACGAGCTAAGAAGATGCTGAAACGTACGGCAGGATGTGTTAAAAGACACTGTAAGAAAATAAGTCAGCTATAAACAAAGCGGACAAATAGAATCAATCTCATGGATGGTGTCTCCACCACTCGCTCAATGATTCCCACTCAGCATCATGCAATGCACTTTAGTTAGTTATACGTAGTATGTTGGTGTATACATATAAATAACATGTATATGAATGCACAGTTTTATCACTTGCTCCACATCGGTTGCATTCAGTGGTAGTTGCGGGTGAACTTTAATTCATCTACCCACATCTCCTCTCTCTCTCTCATTCTGTGTGTCTCTTTGACTGTTTGTTTTTATATGTGAATCCTGTATGGAGTTAGTTTGGAGTGTTTGGATGTTTTTTTAGTAGGACTACAAACATTATTTCTGTGCCTGTATGTTTTCCTAGGTAGAATAAAAAGTGTCTGCCTAATGTGAATTAAAGTTACGTATGGTGATGTTGCGGTCGCATAGACTACTATCTTAACTGCTGTCGCCCTGTTTTTATTTCCTTTATGCAATGTAAATTAGTAGTCTAGTAGTGGTTACGTTTCTGTACTCCCTTACCATTTTAAGTAAGCCAGAGACAGATCTGGACATCAAGCAACTTTATACTACATAAAAGCATGATCTAGTTCGCCTTTCATCACAGTAGATTAGAGCAACTCAGGGGCCAGAGAGAGAGAGAGAGAGAGAGAGAGAGAAGATAAAAGACCAGTGGGAGAATGAATGCAAAGATCGTATGTATCTGCAGTAGCTGGTTCACTCAAACACTCATAAAAATGTAATTATGCACCACCAGATTAGAATTTGGTGAAGTACCGTACGTACAGTTTTGTCGTGGGTATGACAACTTTTCTTTTGTTCTCATTTGTGTAATTTTACTCGTTTCGTAATAGTAGGTTGAGTTGCAATGACACAGACCAGATGCTTTCATATCGTTCGAAATCTCGAAATCAGTTTTGTTTCGCAGAGACAGTCTCATTTGTGTAAGGATATCTGTAATGTATAGGTATTACTGTTGTGAGAGACAAAGCAGTGTTTTGGCGAATGTATACATGTAGAAACACTGATAGTATTTAGGTAATGTTTTTAGGAAAAGACCGTAGTAATTCTGCAGCCAGTTTGAGGAAACAGATGAATAAGCATTATCGTGAACTGGCGCTGAATAGACCACAGTCAGAGTAGACAGCATGAAATTTCCAGAAAAATTGTAGGGAGAGGAGGAAGGGTTGGCAGGAACATTTAGTGTATAAGTATAGCTGCTGCCTGCTACGATGAGTAAAAATTCCTATACAATGCGTACTGTACACAGTTGTGGCACAAATAAGTGGTAAAACATGTATGTATCCAAGTATTTAAATGTGATCGTGTTTTTGCTGATTGTGAATTAAAGGTGTCGTGGTTTGTTTCAAACTCTTCTTCCCACATTGCTCTAGCTATGTCAATGGAAAATATATATCGGTAAATTGAATGTCTCTAAATAATGTGTGGTGTGCTGCAGTAACTCTTTTAATTGTGTGTATGTCACTGGTCTGAATGGAAGACTGTTCCTGTAATACGATCAATACATTATTCGCTTGAGTGTATTCTTAAATTTATTCAGTTTAAAAAAACCGTTTTATTCGCTGCACTGAAACAAAGGTAGGCTGCCAGTGGAAGGAGTGCTTAACATTGGCCTTTAATTGCACTTTCTTTTTTGCTGCAGTAAGAAACGCCAGTAAACGGTTGTATTGTTGTTTTATGTTACAGTGAACATGTAAGTGGATACATGGATTGAAAACTAATGGCTTGGTGTGGTGTGGTGCGTAATTTGAACATAGAATGATGTTGATGAGCAATGAACTACAATTGCATTGTGTTGCAGAACAGGCTTGACTTAACATAACAATAGTTATCATTAGCAATATCAATCTACGAGATAATTCTTATACTTAACCAGTGTAGTACTACATTCATCACAGTCTTTTACTATTTCACTAATGCGTTTTATACCATGTGTTACCATAAAGGTATTTAAATACAAGTTTTTACAAACAATAAGTTGTACTTTTAGCTAAGGGAATTAGTTTCTAATGATTTTTGTTGATTTGATCGGTTGAATTGTGTTTGATTGTCTATTCACAATAAACATTTAATTATTTACAAACTGAATATATATTTCTGATTTCACTATTCTATACCCATGAATATGAATGTAAGATATCTATTATTTCAGGAATCCAAGAGAGGATGCTTTATTATTGCTTACGTGATTAGATTTACACAGCCTTAACTTGACATGACTTGTGGTAACAAAAATTTATTGGAAAGCTGTACCTACACGTTTTTGCTTCCTTGAATTTGAGGAATGATTGAAAGGAATTAAATATGCCTTCATATGGGGAATAGATAATTCTTCGCATACTACAAATTCGATAAGGTAGGTTGAGTTTTTATGTTTAGCTTAGCTTGGACTAATACACAATAGGAATGGGATTCGCCGTACAGAGAGAATGCTTTCTACCATTATCTTACATAGCAGTATTGCAATCGTATCAGGGAACGCATGCTCCATGCTGTTGTATGGCCACGTTTCTGCTCAGATAAACTCTCATACAAGTGTGGATTGAGGAGGAAGAATGATGCGGCAATAAACGCAGTAGTTTTAAATCGGCAAATAAGCTTACGATCAGTCACTTACATCGCATCAGTTCAACTCTCTTCTCTACAATATAAGACTCTTTCGTATCTGTGCACACAGACTGGGGGCTTTTATTTCTCTTTTCAAGAACCATAACATCGTCTCATCCATACAAACTATGAAACAAAGTAGTTTATTTAAATTATTAACGTGGGGAAACTAAGGAGAGGCAAAGGAATATTTTACCTCGGAGACGATGAGCTCTCTGACTCCCAAAAACCTAATCACAAATGGGACGGGGAACGAGAAAGAGCAAATAATAACAAGATAAGGAAGAGAATGCGAATTATTGACACATGGTTTCCGCTATGAGTTTCTTACTTTGGGATGAGACGGCTAATCTAATGAAACGATGCGAGGAAGATGATCTTCTTATCCCTTGGGCTATTTTGCTTCGTGTTTTCATTTTCAAGACAAGACAGACAACGCTCTTCATCTCTACCTCTGCGTTTTCGTATACGTCCAACACCGAAAAAGATGCAGAAATGTGAAGGCATGCATTTGTAGCAGTGATTCGCTGTAGGAATAAGTAGCCTTTAGTTGAAATGTGTGCAAGTAGTACGGCACACTTCTTTAAAGGACATACAACACGCTATATGTTCAAATTGTGAGCGTCCTATTGCTCTGTTCTACCATTATTTGCTCGAAGCTCGCTTACTCATTTGTTCTCTTTTGTCAATTGAGAACTATGCGTTCCTAGTTCCTACTGCATATATTATCATTATATTGTACTATATTTCGTGCCATATGGTAAAATTTGTGTAATCTTTCAAGATTTCTTATTATTCAAATTAGCTTGAGTATTTTACATTATGGAACGTGTAATTTGCATGTACGACATTCTAAAAACATCTTTACGTAATATTTTGTACTTGTTATGTTGATGTGACGTTGCCAAGTGCTGTTTTCCTGCGATTTACATAATTTCGTTATATAGCTTATTCAATTTATACATAAATTGCTATGAGATATGAAGAATATGTGTGTAAATAGTGTTGGAGTGATTATAGGAGTAAAATTCGTATCATGTATCCATCCATGGCATGCCCTGTATTATTGTGGTATGTAAGTGAATTCCAAAATGAAGGCGGGTAAAATTTAGGACATCATCGTGGGAATCTAAAGTAGGGAAACATCCACGAGTACAGTAGAAGAGCGAGTGCGCTTTTATTCTTCTGCTTGTTTGAGTAAGAGTTCTAGGAGAGTGAAATAGGAGTTTCGAGGCAGCATATTGGCAAGTTGGTAAAATCTAACGAAATTACTAAAGAAATTCGCATTCATTGATGTCACTGTTGTAAAGGAGGAAGACCAGACAAGACAACTGTTCTTGCTGGTGAAACAAAAGACTAGAGAACTGACAATGAATGAGCAGAGGAGAACACAGGGAAATGCTGTTTGCTGTCTAAACGGAATTGGTTTGGCTCGAAAATAATAGAATGAGAAAGAAGAAAAGGGATAAACTGTGAGTATACATAGTATTCATGTACGTGGACATGTGTAGGTAGTACTACGTATGTACTGCTGCATCTGTACTGACTGGATGAATGACTTACATTTATATATATGGAGAAATAGCCATGGGAATTTCTTGCTAGAAGGCTTTGCACATTCTCCTTTCTTCTTCACTGCACTATTTGTAATGCAATCCAATGACAAGCGTACATGTTTAGAGGAGGAAATACAAATACGTGTTCGACATGAAGTTATGCTGTGTTCAAGTCTATGGCATTGTACGGTCTAAGTTTGTGTTATATACACTCGTACATAATCTTTCTCTCAACATCAGTCAGTGAGTTGTGGAATATTAGATGTCTGTTTACTTTGTGCCAGCTTTATTTTCTTTCCTTCTATATGGAAGAATTACCAGTGGAAATGTAGATCTTGCTTCTTGATTTGGTTCTCTGTTTCGCAATGCTCTCTACTGTAGCAAACAGAGAAATACTAAAGTGTACAAGGTAGAGCAAAAATTTGAGTGTACTTAACTGTAGAATTACTTATATGGCAATAGTGGATACATATTATGTCTATGCAGCTGAAGAAACAAGGCAAATGTATGGGCCATACTGTTGTCACAAAGAATATTCAAGGGCTTTGCAAAAATGGCTAAAACCCACGGTCGTATTTACCTCATGCACTAAGAGCGTCTACGTGCTTATGGCAGAAAACGCAGAAAAATTAGGGGCGTTACGTACCTACTACTTTGAACTCCATCCTTTTGTATACCCATTTACATTTCGTATACATAACTAAGTTCATATAAGTAATACATATCTTTATAAGTAGTCGTCTACGTACACGTGTAGTATAGTAGGTTTAGTTTTGTGCACGTTTTGCGTTGTTTGTCCATATCTTAATTCTCCAGTTATACTGCTCTTGAGTTTTACATTTGGCATGAGTTGAGTTGTGTTTCAAGTAACGGAAAGTAATTCGTTCTGGAGGACGCAGATACGAAAACTGTGCAGTGGAGGTGACGAGGGAAAGGAAACTACTTACAGAATAAAAACAGCCATTGTTTTAAGTCTGTTGGCTCTGTTTGTGTAAATAGTTGGGCACTGCCATTCTGTTGTTTGGTTAGCAGAAAAAAGTGTCTCTTGTGTAGCGCTGTGAGTACGCGTAAGTGCATCTAGGTGTTTGATATTTCGCTGTATATGTAGGACTACTACTAGACTATGTACTACTATAGCAGTAAGTGGGATCGCAAAAGACTAGGAACGTAGGAAAGTAAAAGTTTTTAAAAGTACTCTTTTACGTTGGTAAGCACTGCCAGAATTTTATGTGTGTTTCTTCCACGCTCTGGATACATAGTTTATTACCCACATTGGCGTTGCAATACGTAGTTTCAGTTAAACTATAATTCCCACTGCTTCGTCTCCAGTCTCTTGGCGAGTTTTTATTTAAAATGAGATTTTAAAAAGCTCCCAGAGGTCGTAAGACAAGTCTGCGAATTTTTAATTTCTGTAATTTGAATGTCTGTCTGTCCCATAAAAAGAATCCATAAAAGTCGACCCGATTCGCACCCCCGGAAGATTTCTCCCGGAATAAAATATATGTAATGTATTCACGTATTCTTTACATATATTACGGACTAAATATCCATAAACCATATGCAGCATTCTCACTAAATGCATGCACGTTCTGTTCTAAAAAGTGAACTTGTCAAAAGAAACGTATACTTAGGTTTTGTTTAGTGTTACTTGTTGTCACTTTCGTTTTACTATAGAAAACTTTTTCAAAAAGCATGACATAATGATAGGTTTGGTTAGCTCTAGATTTAGAATATTATGCGTCTCCTTTTATAAAATAATTAAAAAGGTTTTCCCCTGTATTCTGAACACCGGCAACATTGTTGTGGGATATTGTTCGCACCAACACACATTCAGATGGTAGACAAATAATATTTATGTGTACTACTTTTTCTGTCTATCTGAAGTATTATTATTAGAGAATGATTGTAATTGTTTTTATTCGTGCAAGGATTTCTTTCTCTGAACTCTATCTTTATCCATAGGAAAAAAGTTGGTTCAATGTATTAATGTGTGAATAGGTAAATCGGTTTGTATTACCTCTAGTGTCTCTATTCTAGTTCTTTGTTTTTGCGAAAGAGATGCAAAAAAGTTTTCTGCTAGCTAAACACGGAAAAACAATTTACTACCAACACATAATTACGAGAAAGAAACATGTTGGCGGATTATCAAAGTCTGAACACACACGAGCAATGACGTTCGAGTTGTGTAAAGCATGAATAAAACAGGATAGCGGAATATTGACAGCAAAAGTTACACTTTGTAGCTCTTATGGATATTGTACTTGTAGTGCTATTTGCGTATTTACAAGTTCTGGAAAACTACCTATGCTATTATTGTGGTTTCCGGAGTGTAGCCGTCGTCCAAGACTATGTATGAAAAGTTTGCATGCAAGGATTACTTACAATGACTTATATACATACATGCATTTGTACGAGTAAATGTTTTGTTTGTGTTGTTCAATGTTATGTATGGTAGGTGTTTGTTGGGCGATTGGCTATAAGTGTCTCACTGTCTAGTTTCATGTAGAATTTTATCAATTTTTAGTCTTGACAGTCTTGCTTGATATGGCTATACAATTTTTTCGTGGCATAGTTGATTACTTGCGTAAAACTATCTGCTATGCATACATGATGTGTGGTACTCAGTCATTTCTAGATATTTATAGTATCAAATTGGTGGTTTTATTAATGTTGTCTTCGTCTGGCTCGTTTTTTGTCCATTTACCTTTGCCATTTGGAAAGAAATGTATATGTAGATTCCTTTGATATGATAAGCACGAAAGGTTTTTGTTGTTTGAGCGTTTTTGTGTGAAAGGATAGAGACGAGAGTTGGGCATTGTTTGTATCAAATGTTGAATAGTTCATGAGCTTCCTGATACAGTGCTTGAGCAACCGTGCTTATGTTCTATATAACATTGCCTGTGTGGGTTCAACTAAGTATAGGTTTTGCTATTAAGTAGTCTACCGCCATTATAGCCTGTCATATTTGGTGGATTGGAAAAAAGTAATAGCAAAAGTAGAACTACTACTACTACCTATATATACATACGACTTACTACGAGTTCACTAACAAAAATAAAAGTGATGACGTTTGTTATCTGTCTTGTCTTGGCATTTTTTGTACGTTCTAATCATATAATGTGCAATGCTTGTAGTGCCAGTGCATTTAATTTCAAGGTCTATCCAACCTCCCAAGAATGATCTGAAAATGACGGAAAAGTTAGTTTCTCTCTCTCTCTCTCTCTCTCGGATGTATTTGTATTCGTAATGCTTTTGCTCATTGGTAGATAGTAGAGAGAGAAGAGAAGGCAGGCATGTTCGAATTTTTTTTGAACTGTTGTGAGCTGAGTGGAATCGTTTGGGTGATGAGTGTGGCGGTGTGGCCACTATATGGCATGGGTTCTCACGATGATCATGATGAAATGAAATAAAATGAAAGTAGGCTCTTCGTCTGCCATGTAGGAGTGTAAGTTCCGTAAGTGCATCAGGGCAGCGCACTCAGTCAGTCGATGTGTCTTTGGATGGTCCGTTCAGAAATGAAGAATGCAAAAAGACTAAGCAGGACCTTGGAAATGGAAACACGATCAACCGTGTACTATGTACACATACTGTTGGGTTGTATGGCAGTAGTAATGTCTGGTAGATAGTGGTTCGGTAGGGAATATGTAGTTGTTGGAGAAGAAGAAGAGAGAGCGGAAGTGGAACTGCCCACCCTGAAAGTATCTTCTGATGTGAAGTAAGAAGAAGGAATAATCATTTGTCGAAGTCAGAAATCGTGAAGCTTTTCATTAGACTCATCTACGAGTTCATCCATCATTCCAATGACTGCCAACTTGTGAGACATCCCCTCTACCACCTCGCCATATCTGTCCTTATAGCAGTAGCCAAGCGTGTATATGTGTTGTTAAAGGCAACGTTGCGTATCCTACGTGTCTACCTTCCACTGCGTACCAACTAAAAATTAGAGAGAAGAGCGAAAGGATGAGAGTGAAGCATATAGTATGGCATATAGTACAAGGAGAATGAAGCCGCACCGAAAGTATACTTTCACTTATCTGCTCCAGTTTAACTATGGTTGGCTTGCCATCTATATATCTTTACGCTGGCGATGTGCTACTACTATGTGTAACTAACAAGAGGACGAGAGAAGTCTTCATTCCTCTCTTCTATCTCTCTCTCTCTCTCTACCTTTCACTCTCTGCGTATAGCGACTTTGTAGTTTCTGACAATGAGATAACTTTCTTATGACATTGCATGTCATACCGAAAATGAGACTAACTTGCGAAACGATAAGAAAGATGGCTCCATTTATACATACATATATATAGTTTGCTGGTGGAGGACTTGAGTGTGCTATGAATGGTTCAGGTGTTAATAACTTATCCTTATCAGCTGTATGTACACAAGAAGTAAACGTAGAAAAGCTGCTGCATGGAAAAGATACGACCGAAACAGCAGTTTGCTTTTATTTTCGTAGAAAATATATTTCCTTTGGTGCGACACCTTGTATTTCACGTAATTCATTTTCACATTCTGACAGGTTTTGATTACCTGTGTCACTCCTACATCGTTTTTAGTCATATCCGTCAGCGCCTTCTAATGCAATTTCAAAAATCATAGTACGGAAAATTAAAAAGCAATATCTTTGGGAAAATGAATTTGTTTTTGCACGTGTTCAATTATGTAATAGAAAAGGGAAATGATGTGAAATAAATGTACATTTCTACTAGAACCACCAGTCGCATTACGTGACTGGTGGTTCCAGTAGTTTAATAAACTGTAAATTGAAATGCGGATACTAATTAGGTGGCATTCGTCATTCACGGCTGTAAACATGCAAAAGTAAAAGAAAGTACTGTGTCCACAGTATTGTGTTGTCACAAGGGAGACATCACACCTCAAAGCAATGCGCGAATGAGTGATGACAGTGCAGTGTTGAGAAACGGTATATTTAAGTAAGGCTCAACTGTGTGTTTCTGGATAGCGTGTTGAGCCAGGCAGAGCAGAGGAATATAGTGGATACGTAAGTAAATACCTTAAAGTCGTGAGAGATTATAGCCTACACTGCCTATAGGTACTGTTTGTAAATAGATGTATGCATATTACACATTGAATATTAACTTTAAAGTGAATGAACAAATGGACTAAGTTGAATTGAGTTTACTTTAGAGATGATTTCAGTTGTGTAGAGTTGAATTGACGTAGTGTACAAGTAATCCGAATAAATTGAGGTAGAAGATAGTCTATAGTAAAGCGAAAGAGAGAGAGAGAGAGAGAGATAGAGAGCGAGCGAGGCATTGTCATTCTATGATATGATTGACGTTGGCATGTTCTGCCATTGTCAGATTTAATAAACTAGTCCTTGTAGTCGTCATAGGTTCAGCAGGAGTAGGCTCCGCGGAGTGAGAGATTCTGTGAGTGCAATCTACACGGGACACGGACTGAGAGCAACTCTATTTTCATAGTGATGGGAAATGTTATTATCTTTGAGCTCTTCTGAATCTGCAGATGCATGTGATATGATATGCAATGAATAGCCCACAAAATAGGAATCATGATTTCATATTTACTCAGAAAGTAATGAAATTATGTCAGTTCCACATATGTCTATCTTCTCTCTCACTCACTCGCTCTCTCTTTGTCGCGCCAGCTCTCTCGCTGCTTCCTGTGAATGGAGTGAGTTCAACATTTAAAATTCGAATGGCTCATGGAGAAAGAGAGCTTTCCCAGGGAAAATCTTATTATGAGAAGTAGCTATGTGGTAACCCTTTTGTAGGCTTTATATGTACAAGAATTAGTCTGGTACACAAATACCAGCTAACCAGCTGGTATTATGGTATATACCCGTCAGTACATAGAGCACTAACTACATATATGTAACAGTGGTGCAGCACATGCAGTAAAATGAAAGTAAGACTCTCTTGTATGTACGTGTAACCTCATGTATAGTCTGTAAGTGCACCAAATCACCAAAGTAGTGGACTGCATTGGCCATCATCATTTATACTACACCGTGAATATAAATGAACCTTGTGTATAGCTCTCTCTCTCTCTCTCTCATCCTTTAGCTCTGGTACCCATAATTCAAGTTTATTTTAGTAGTTTGTGGCAGAAGGTTGGTTTTGAAATTGTATACGTAGTACTATTCTCAAAAGCCGAATCATAGTTACGGCTTTCGTCCATACGCTCACCGCAATGAGCATCGTACGTTTCCATTTCATCTCTACAATGTGGTTTCGCCGTGTGCACCCTATCCTGCTCGTTCGTATTTATCGTTGTTCATTACGTTACTCCTGTGCTTTAGCGGTAAAGCCAGGGTTGTGGCACCCGTTCTTTAAGATTCACCACAGTTCAATTCACTAGTGTAGCAAATTCAGTCTCAACTATTACGATTTCGTATTAGTACGACTGTAAGGCGTTTACACAGTGCTAAATATTGAAGGGAGACAGAGAATCACTTTGTAGGTTTAAGATAGAGAGAAATTAATAAGGTATTCGTGTCACAGATTAGCTTTCTGTAGTTGTAATATGATGCCCTTTCTATTATACATATGGAAATATGCTGCTTGGTTCGTATCACTGACTCAGCGATACCATGAAGGAAGCGAATGGAAAAAGTGTACCTATCTAGTACATTCGGCTACGCTTTGTACGAAACTGTTTTAGTCTCACATAATATGAACCCCTTTGTCTGTCTTTAGTTTAGCTTGATTGAGTTCTAGAGGGACACAAAACATTTCATCACATCAAAATTGAACACCATGAGATTGATAATCCCCCGGATAGGGCACGGTTATTTTTGTATCCTTTGGAATTGAATTGGCGCAACGGAATTGGTTCGCCGTCGTTGCTTCAGACCGCTTTATTTAACCTGTGTGCATTTGTCACCGCAGCAAATAAATATACTACGTTTTAGTCGCAGCATTAAGTGTATTCGGTGTTTGTAGGGTTGCCAGTTTTAATCGCATTCAAATAACGCCTGCGAATTAATGTGTATTAGAGATGAAGAAATCCAGTGAACTCTGTTTCGCTCTGATGTACTTCTGAGTAAGCGAACCCATAATTCCCTCCTATTTAATACTACTGCGACTTGAAAACTTGTGGGAATAAATGAAGTTTGAATTCAAAGTTGTTTCTCACGGAAAGTTTGAAGGAAATAAGTAATCGAAAACAAGGATATGTCCTGCCTTTGTCAACTAAAGCAAAGCATAATGTTGTGCCGAATGAGTTTTGAAACTGAATAAGCAAACACTGCTGTTGGTGGTGGTGGCAATGCAAAAAAGCCTGAATTTGGAAATTGTTCATTTTCACTTGCTGAATGCAGGTCGAGGGACCGTCCGATTGTTTCTTAGCACCGTCAGTGCTGCGGACAAAAATTTTGGTAGCGATACTGTATCCATGTATTGTATGTATGTGTTTATGAGTGTTGGTTGTGAGTCAGTGTGTTGGTTGCTGTTCTGATGGGATGAAGATAGTGCTGACGTTACATTGAAAGTAGTAGGTTTGGCCATTGCATAAATCTCAAGTTTTCCTATGGGGATACATGCTTAGAACATATGTACACAGAGTATCTTGAAGAGTTTCGCCAACGATTGCAATGGAATGAAGAGAAAGAAAAAG
Organism: Plutomurus gul; assembly: GCA_019776185.1. Lineage (NCBI taxonomy): Eukaryota > Metazoa > Arthropoda > Collembola > Entomobryomorpha > Tomoceridae > Plutomurus > Plutomurus gul. Next base: position 24,148 of record JABASC010000297.1, read on the forward strand.
CAACCACTGTTGTTACAGTATACACATATGTATATATACTTAATAGTAGCTACGTAAGCACGTGTGTACATAGCACGTAGTTCGTAACTCAAGAACGACTCGTCGTATTTACAGTGTTTATAGTACTGTATTTTAGGAGACGAAAGGATGAGGGTTTAGAGTGTAAGTTGTGGATAAGTATGTCTCCCTGTATCTCAATGTATGTATTTACTGCTGGCTTTGTCGCGAACTATACATGTTTAGGTGAGACATTGAGAACAGACAAAATACAATCACTAAGACACGAATTTGGAGTGAAGAAACACAAAATGCGTTCCTACATCGTGTAGTTGATAGAAATAGAATGGGGAAAAAGTATTGGAACTTTGAGATTGTGTTGTTGAAGAGCAGAGTGGGATAGAGAGAAGAAATAAGTGCGCCGAGTGCGAGCGGAAAGCCTTGTACCATGTACAGCAATAAGTAGAGGAAAAAGGGTCACCAACGAGAAACCATTGAAGAGTTCCGAAGGATTTTTGCGGATTTTCAAAGATTTATTGCTTTATATGACCCAAGAATAGGCGGAGAGGAAGAATAGAGCAAAGAACTACTTACAGCATGGTAGGGTAGCAAAAGAATGGCAATGGTAGTTGCTAGTTAAGTTGAGGCTGGCTTTAGCTTACTGTGTCTACTCAGTCTACTGTATGTAGTGGTAGCAGAAGTAGTGATAGTTATACATGCGGTACGGGTACGGGTAAGGATGAAGCAATTCGATGGAGGCAAGTGGGAAAGAAAGAAAAAGTTTGAATCCGATGAAGAAGAGAAGGATAGGAGGAAAAGAAAATACATACATTTATTTATATACATACACACACAATTGGAAAAGAAAGTGAATCGAGACTTCTTTTTACAAGAAAGATAATATTAGAAGATACAGACAAGTAGTAATAGCATTACACCCTCATCTCCTTTCTCTAAGTACACATAGTATTTATATAAAGCCTGCTACTGACTGTGTGTATCCGTGTATCCTTGTGTGGATCTATCACAAGGAGTGAATACGGTTTCGTCCTCCACTATCTTATGTTAGTGTTGTTGTTGTCTTCTCGGTTTGGATTGCATCATAGTTAAATGTCTTTGAGAGAAGGTTGCGTATGCCGGGATGTATTTTAGAGGTATGTATTCCATTGTAAAGTTGTGAGGAAAGTTTTCTTCAACTGTGCATGCAGTGCAATGTAAAATAATGTTATGTACGAGACTGACTTCTGTGTCTAACTTTAGGTAAGATACTTATGTTCAATCGTATGTGTTTCTTCCGACTAGCGAATATGTATGTATTTCTGAGCCAGACAACCATGAGGCTGCTTCTTTTTGTGCTTACATTATATTGCAACGGCAACGACGACGCACAATAGAGCCTCCTGCACCATTGTTCTCGTTCCCGTAGTGCCAGTCTATTCTACACAGAGGTACATAAGTACAAACGTACATATTTGTCATCTGTAGATAGATACGTGTTGTTTGTGCGGGGAGAAAAGAAAAGACTAGTACACTGCGCTGACTGTAGACCATTCTGTTTAAATATATATAGTTTGTACTAGGTATTTCACATCTAAATCCATTTCTTGGTAAGAACTGCAAAAGGCTGAGTTCACCCTAGAATTTAGATTGTAGTTGAATGAATGCAGTGTAGTCACAAACGAAGCCAAATCTTAAACTGTGTGAGAGAGCGCGAGAGAGAGTACACTCGGAATATGTTGGGGTACTGCGTCGTGGTTCACTTCCTTATTGCTAAAGTTCCAGGTGTGAGTAATGGCGGCAATAATGTGTGGTTCTACTTAGACCGTGAAGTCTCTACTCTTGGTCGCTTTCTCAAGAAAGAACATGAGATAGATATACATATATATATTGTATATGTTGAATTCACGGAGAAGAACCAGATTCTCATCGTTTACGATACTCATGCTAGCTCCACTTTTCAACCTTGTTTTGAGTTCTAAGGACTACTTTCTCTGATTTGGATGACTCGAGTTCTGTATTCTGTTGTGTAGTAGAGACACAGCGGCGTAATAACAGGTTGAAAACAGTGGTGGCTTGTCTGTTTAGAATTGGGTTCTCTAAAGGATACGTAGTTGTACAAGTGCATTACAAGTTGCAGTACAGGGATAGAGAATGCTCTTCAGATACTGAAGGGCACATTACAGAGGAAGCGTAGGATGGAGTAGGAAGTGAAAGGAAGGGGTTAGAGAAAGAGCAAGAGAAAGGAGAGAAAAGAAAGTAAGGAATATCTTCGTACCATAGTTGGCTGTTAAAATAAAATTGCTGCATCGACAAAACCATTAGCCTGTATCATTTCATGTGTGCCTTGTTCCTCCAATACGGTGTCATAATTGCTCTTTATAGGCTTTTACTCTCTGTGACTATCAAGACTTGGGTTACGTTAATGTATTATCCCTAACTTTAGGGGGGAGTATATTTTATTTCTTGTTGTCAAAGTACGAGTAAGCTGTAAAGCTGCATTGCACTTTGTGTATTGGAACAAACAGGATACGCGCGATGAGACTTCATAGAATTTAATGCGTAACGTCGCATCGCATCATATTCCCTGTTTTATATAATTCTTATTGACCTTGTGTTGTGGAAACTCGATTACCCAGTTACATGTAAAGGGCATTGGAATGAGGTACCTTTTTTGCTTTGTTTTTGCTGAATCCTCCGTTTATCTTTGATCTTAAAGGATATTCTGTAACTTATAATCAGCAATTCCCGCAGAACCTGCTCAAGAGTCGTGGAAACTTGATTAAATGAATTAACTCGGATCGCTACCAATTGATTAACAGCTAACTAATGAATATTTCTTTGAAGGATTGCAGGAGGAAAAGTGAGATTTAACTTGCCAACAAAGTGCGTGGAAATCAGAAATTTCTTTCAGGTCGTTCAAATGATCTTCTTGTTAAACTTCTGATTTCATAGTAAATTAAAATAAGTAGTTCCATGGAAGGAATGAAATCCAGACTCCACCACATGTATCAATCTTAGCACAGCACAACCAGTAAAATGCCAGGCAAGGATTATGAATTTCATAATTGTAAACCATATTAAGGGCATTGCCATTCATTTTCGACCATGGAAATTTTTTCATAGTTTTACCATCACTTTTGCATTGCCAAGTATAATTGTGTATTCATGCATATAAATAGGGAAGATGAGAATGCTGATAGGATACTTACTACATACGATGAAGCGACTAGTTTTTCTTTGTGTTGTTGCTCATGTTTCTTATTTACGTGTACACATAGTATGTAGGTAGTGACGGCTCGCAGAAAAAGCGTCTGCATGTGTACGTGTACACAACACTCGTTTCGTGTTATTACTACTACGAGAGATAGTAAATACGATACGAATAGAATACGAAGTAAAGGATGTGACCGCCGTCGTAGGAAGTGAATGGAAGCGTAATTCCCCTCTTTGCAGTTTTCTCTCTCTCACTCTCTTGTGTACATTGCCAACAAATATCAAGTGCAAATGTGCAGAAAAAGACATGACAGTCGCAAAGAATATATTGCAGGCACTGAAGAGGCTACTACTACATACATACAACGTAACATTAAATAACACAATTTACTGGTAGAATCCAAGATAACTCCATCCACAGAGTTGGGGCTCACAATGAAAACGACATGAACGTGTGAATTAGCAATGAAGTTTGAAATGTTTAATGTTTGAATGCGATGATTAGAATTTAAGTTGCATCTTACGCGTAGCCAAGAACTCGTTTGTCGACCGTGTTAAGCGGATGGCTTGGAGGTTTCTGTTGCATTTTACTTCATTTAGTTAAGTTCAGGGCTAAACTGCTGATGCGATTTAAGACTTGATGTGTATTTCCTTGTGGTGAAGCTCGCCATTGTTACATGACTCAAAAACTCATGCTCAACTCTACTACTTACAATGGGTATTTCAAGATGTATTTAATGACATGGTGAAATCATCTTGTATTTACTACCACAAAGAAGGACTACTATTACTATCAGCGTCATTCCAGTAGTAGAAGCATACACAGTTACTACATATATATTATTTATATGTATCACATGTATTACATATTCGCAATGACAGTCGGCTGAGCAATAATAGCTGGAATGTAGACGAATACTATGGTCATACTTGTAGCGGGGATGTATTTCAAACTATTCTCGAGATGCAGTGACATACTTTAGTCGGAAGAGGTAACGACAGTCTTCTTCGTTCTTTTCCGTCTTGGCCATCACATTCAATAGCCAGTGAGTGTGACAATGCAGTGTTTTGCATCCGCTCCCGAATGCAATTAATTTTCAGATTTTGGCAGCTCTCCAATGTTTTCATACAGAATTTTCGCTGGCTGGGACTGGCAGTGTGTGGGAAAATGATGTGGAGTCTTAATGCTGACCGACGGATAGCCTCTCGGTGCAATGGCTCGGTACTTGAATTATATATAACTTGGTCTAGCGTGCCATAATGTACCTTTAGAATGTATCTCACACATGGACTACACACCTACATCAATACAACACAAACATTTCATTCCGAGACTTACTGCTGTGTACTCACTTGTAAAAATGATTTTGATGCACTCGCAGTGGCTCATTGAACTCGAACTCTCGGTGTTTCACATGAACTTAGCCTTTGGGACTGCTCTATAGTAAATTGTGTTGAGCTGGTTTGGAAAACGATAGTGTCTGCCTGCCTAATTGAAATATTAGTAATGAGAAACACCTACAAGAGTCAGCTTGTACACTTTATACTTTTAGTGGGAGAGGGATAGAGGGAAAGGAAGAAGGGAGAAAATGGAGAATTCATCCCAGGTTGTGTTGCTGCATAAAAATTTAAAAAATTCGCTAATAATCTTTGTTTTCATTAGGAGGCTTGCAGCGGTATGGTAGAAGTTTTAATGAACTTTTTCAACAGTTTGGCCCGTGGCATTACGTTCCATGAATATTTGAATCATGATATTAGCTATGTTATGAGTTGAGTACCAAAGCCCTAGTTTAGTTTCGAATGGTGTTATTTGGTTTACTCTTACTCCTCTCTCTCGTCTACTTCTACTCGTCCGTTCCACGCCGATTTTCACTCACTCTCTCTCTCTCTCTCTCTGGTTGTATTATTAGGCGTACGCCTAAATACGTATATATACAAATGTAATATGTACGAACACATCTTTCCTTCTCTACTACCTACTATATATACTTGATTTGGAACATGACTGCTCATAACATCACCAACGCGAACTCCAACTCTAGAGTTGCCTGTTCTCAACTCAAATCCCACAACCACTTACGTACTGCGAAGTAAACCTGAGTTCATGGAGTTTGCACATATTATTTGGAGCATAGGCGGAAGAACGTGCATATACACGAACACACATTGACGTTAGTGTACTGTGAATACGAGTACGTACATACTGCGTACAGTCGGCGCAAAGAGTACGTAGTAGTGCATCTCTGCAATATTACTACAACGTTGTAGTAGATCCTTTATAATATTGCTGGCTGTTGGACTTTGTCGGAGAGTTGGCAGGGGTGACTGACAATGAGCTGTACCATCATAACACGTAATATCTCTCATGCACTCCTACTCTCTCCGAAATTCACTTCCATTTCTGCACTGTACGATGTAAACATGTTTAAGGAAATATGATTCCAGTTGGAGTAATGTAATTTAATGCATTACACTTGTACATTGACTCACTGACTATGCATTTCTTTACTTTATCCGCCTCCTTTTCTGGTACGACAGACAGAACAGACTTTGCTCTGCTCTCCTCATTCACCATGGGATACTTTCACAGTCCATATGAATTTTACATTATAATCACACTAACGTAGAGCAGGATCGTTCATACGGTGAACGGTGGAGACTATGACAGACGAAGTGAAAATCATAAGCTGTTCCCTAAATGTATTCAATATCATCAGAAAGACTAGACAACATGTTTGTGAGGAATTGAAACGGGAAATATATAAGTATTCATACAGATACATACATGCAGTTTGTTGAAGCTGCTCACTCACAATCAGTCAATCAGTTACATGCGTTCGCACACAAGTGTGTTATTCGGATCTACTTGGAGCTAAATCGCCAACACCACCAAATACTCGAGCCGTGTTTTAGTTGTAGTGAATACTTTGGGATTGCCCTTCCCATTCCTCTATTCCGCTTCATGTCATTTTCGTGTATACCACAAGTGCATTAGAATGGTGGTGTCTTCAGCTCGTTTTCTAATGTGATGGTGTGTGTGTATAGGGTTAGTTGTTGTAAGTGTGGGTTTGCAGTTGCAGATGTGAACATTGAGCCCTGTTCGCCATTCACTCACTCTTGATCACCAGACCTTCCGAGATGGTGTCATGCAAAATTCCTACGATCCTTATTACTATGATGGATGCGATGTCATGCCCTGAAATAGGTTGGATATAATGGTAAATAATGGTGCGGTCGTATCTTATTACATTTTGAATGTAAGGTGTATATTGCGGCATTGCTGTCAGTACTATGGTGTGTATTGGATACAGGGAAGAGTATTTTATACCGTTTCATAATATTCATTCGTCTATCTATGTGCGTTGTACTACTTGGTAGGTATGAGTACACTTACGATACATTAGCTCCAGTATTCTAATACGTCTAATGCTATTTATGCCGCTGTAAAGTAGCGATTCAACCTAAGCTCACTTGATCTCCTTTAGGTTCAGCGCAGATGAACCGTAAAGTAACCGGGTTAGTTCATCATCAGTTGACGCAAGTTAATAATGTCGTGTCTGCTTGGACTTAACTTGCATACGATATGGGGATTGTACGTCTTTTAGTACTAATTTCATTAAATAGAATGTTGAAATTGCGGGCAAGTGTGGTGTTGAGAGATGAGCTGCTACTGCATTTAGTATTTATGCATGAATTGTTATCCTTTTAACAACTTTTCGTTTGCACAAGTTGTTAATGTTATGCATTTGATGAACAGAAGACCGACTCAACGCGGTATTAGTATGATTTAAGTAGAAGAAAATGTCTAAATGTGTTTTATTCATATAGTACGCCCACGGATAAATTTTAGTGACGGTTTAAGCGTTCTCTCTAAGACAAATGCAGTTTAATCTTGGTACTGTGGCAATTGAAGTCCTTTATTTGTTTTTATTTGTCTCTTTCGTGTAATACATGGTTCTAACACGTAACACGTAGTTTAATTTAAATGAACTGATGATACAATGACGATTGCATCTCTATTCGTTTTATTTATTACATGTTTGTACTATTGCAGTAATGACTGGAGAAAATGTTGTATGTACATGTAGCGGTGCATAGTTCATCACTCATCTTTGCAGCTGATGCAGACTCACACTCTACCATAAGTACAATTTATTGTACGGACTAAGAAAAAACTGTCTCGCTGTTTGATCATGTCTGGTTTCAATGATTTTAAATGTGAGTGAACGAGCAAGTGTTATGTTTAAATGGTAAAGTACACTTTCACAGATGGATTTGTGGATCAAAGAGAAAAAAGAAAGAAATATAGACTAGGAGCGTCATGTTAGTTGGTAATAGAAGTGACAGTGTGGAATTGATGAGGTTCTGCTCTTGGTAGCTGAAGAAAAAAGTGAGATTCATGCTCATTGACTTGAACAATAATGCAGACTTATAGCATCTCCTTTGCAGTTGAGTGGATTGGCGGCAGAAGTAGAGAGACAGAATATACTACTGCTTCCATCCGAATGTAGGTAACGCCAGGAAGTCTATACGTGTATCCGTGTATTTAAAATAGTACGTCGGTTGTGAAAAGGACTAATACATATACATACATTGCTACTAGTTTGAGAAGTAGATATTTTATTTCAAAAAGAATACAATGTGAATCCCATTCACGACGAGTTGAGGATTAAAGACACTTTTAGATTACATGTTTTCCGGCAGCCAGACAAATAGTATGTCCTCTTTGCGTTCTGCATGCTCTGTTTAGAACAGATAGTTTGCTGAGGTGAACAATTGACTAGGTTAATCCTATAAAGACAAGTGGAATGTGCTCTTCTAAGCAATCAGAAAATTTCCTTCCTCATACGTATCCGTCTTTGCAGTAGTACAGTAAAACAGTACTACATAAGTAATTGATAATTGGACTGAAATGAGTGGCTGCTTTCAAATGAAGGGGTTTATGGGTTACACAATTACGAATTATGCCAGAGAGGGAGATAGTCAGCGTAGTTAGCTATTGTTGGAACATTCGTGCATTCTATATAGAGACAGAGGTTCGATTCAAATCAGCATATTTAAATGTAAACAAACGATAACGGTAATGAAATGGTGCTCATTAGGTAGAATGAAGAATTGTGGCTGTGACGTTTGTTGTGGGCGTGAAACCAGAAGCCTTATTGAAGCATCTCGTTTTTTTTGTATCTTTCCACCAGTATTGTTCTTCAGTTTACGCAGCCTGTCTAAATTATCAAGTTGAGTTGACGTTCACTTTGTTTTGTTAAAAGCATCCCGCTCGGTGGTGGTGGTGCATCCCGTTGTGTGTAGCAGTGGCTCAATAAAAATAAACGACACCCACTACTCAAGCGCATCCCTATCACAATACGAATGCATACTTTCAGAACGTTACATTCATGCAAATAAACTAAGCAAATAAAGATAAACATGACTACAATGGGCAAGGAAGCCAACAAATTAAATGGCAAAATCAAGCAACGGAACAGTTGAAGTTGAACAGTGGCACAGGTATACCACTGCCACGACTACTACATGCGTATGTACGCACAGTCAAGTTGACGTGAAGGAGGAGACGCTAATTGTAATTGTATTTTGAGTAACACTCAAGAGGAGAAGTACAACACAAGGCATATGAGCGCCACCAGAAAAGGAAGTGCATTGACTCAAGCAATCAGACAGAATTGAACACACGAGAGCTGAATGAATAGCTTTTGGCTTGTGGAGTTCGTGGTGGAGTGAAGATAGCCTACAGTCTCACTAACTCCTCACCTTTTTTCCTTTCTACTTACATACGCTAAGAACGAAGAGAGTTGAAATGATGTGTTTAATTGACTTATTATCTGAACGCATTTCCGTTGCTCGATGTTCATCTGATTTGCTTAGCAGAGCATACTGTCGGGTGATGAAGGCGTATTGCTGGCTGTAGGGAAGTAGGGTGGGCTGTGATTCTCCTTTCTTACAGTGTAAAGAATAGTAACAAAGACATTGCGCATCTGGTGCGACTACTTTTCCATTCGTAAGTAGATAGTAATTTATATTTGTATGTGGATATAAGTAATATAGTATATGTAATAAAGTGTATAGGAAAACAAATGCACCATTATTTTATTTTCAGAAATCTCTTATACGTATTGTTGAACTGTTGACGTGCTATTTAGTTTAGTGAACTGATGTATTGCGGCATAGTATTGAGTTGTATAGTACCACAGTCACACAAACGGGGTTATACAGTACAGGGAGTGGGCGAATAACAGCAGAAGCCAAAGTTGTTTTTATATTATTATTATTATATTTTATTTTCGCTATTGCTGATTTGTGGCTGTACTTTATATTATGAGTTCTCGTGCGGCAGACTACGTTAAAGGGAGTTATTGCGTGAATCATAAAGGAGCACTAACAGGTAGAGAGGTGGATATAAATTGAAAAGTGTATTGACGACGGAAACGGACGGGAGGAGTCAAGAAATAAAAATTTTCTTGTGAGAATGGGAAGTTAATGTTTGGGGTGGTTGGTTTCGTTTCCTAAGTTTCGATCCATGGTCTGAATGGGTGGCTGTGTGCGGTGCTTGAATGGTCCTACTTAAATGCCTGGCTAAACTTTATGACGGCAGTAATTGGAGTCTATGAGACGGGATGAAATAAGAATGACTCTCTCGCTCTCTCTCTTTGTGCGAACAAAATAGAGTCGATAAAAATCTATTGGTGGTAAAAATAGTGATAGGAAGGCAGTAAGGAGGAAGCGCTATGTCCTGTAATAGAATATTAGAATAGCAATGCAATGGCTGAAGAGACAGGTGGGTTTCTTTCACGTGGTGTGGCTCGGCGGATAGAAAATTTTGGAATTCTCTTCCACGTATTATGGGGAATGCTTGGAATAAGAGAAACTTAAGAGCCTTTAGAATTTACAGCACAGTAATAGGATGGTATGATGTGGCCCAGGCTAAAGAAAGCCATTGTGCATACATGCATGTAGATAGTTAACTATACTTTGTATTACAGGCAGTATTATGTAGAAGTTTTATCTTAAGATTGGACGAGAAACTGCACGATCTCCTTATAGGAAGCATTGTCTATGCTCAATAAGAGAGTTTACAACTCTCGTGTTGCCGTGTCATGTGTTTGTGTGCAAGAATCTCATTTGAGTTGGCTCACATCAGCTGAGTGAGCTCACAATGACAATCAGCGGCTCCTCAAGTTACCTTCTTGGTTCAAGCGGAGTTTTTCAGCTGCCGGTCGCCGCAGTAGCAGCAGTATAGTGGGGAAGTGTTGGAACCCGAGGGGAGACATGACAGTAGTTAAGAGACAGTCAAGCCAACTCAGTCAGATTTCTAATGTAAGTAGATAGGAGGTGGGAGTATGTGTGGATATGTACGCTCTTATGCGTTAGAAAGAGTTCACTATGCCATGACATGGCAAGGCTATCATGCCTCTTTATCTATGTACTGGACGGGTCGATGTTGACGTCAAGTCGATTCGCCCACAAAGAGCTTTTTTCTCGTTTTCCCTTTTCGAGCTGTTTCCTTTTCCATGAATTTTATCCATGTAGGTCCTCCTCGCAGCTCTCTCTCTCTCTCTGGGTTAGGAAATCGGGATGTCGTTAAGGCTACAGCTACGGCAGATGACGATGACATTACATTACGTTACTTTTACTACTCCTGTCTTCCTTTGACTAGACTTGACTTGTCCGTGGAGTATCTTTCAACTACGCACTGAACTGACTGATATTAGTTTCTTGTCTTTTAGATGTGATGCGATGTGATGAGAATTAGAAGTAAACTTCGCAAGCTACTACTACCACATAGAATGGCTATGTGAATGGCATGGGATAATGTGAATCACATACATAGTATACTGCATAGTAGTGCAGTATAGTGATACATCTATCGAGTAGAGCAGTGTGGCTAAGGAGTAATGTCTAGAGTGTATGTATGTATTCTTTTGATAGGATCTGTCCTCCCGTGCGCACACCACTCCACTGTCTGTGTACGCAGAGTGTACTACTAGAATGAGATATATAGAGAGAGAGGCTTAAATACAGTGGCCGTGTGTTAGCTTAAGTAGCTATATCCTTTGAGAGTTTAACGAAGTGAAGTAAGTAGCCAAGTGGGTTTCCAATCCCGTAATGATGGTTTTTTTTATATTATCGCACCCAGCTTAGCGACCAACAATTCTACTTCCTACTTACCAATGTCTGTCTGTGTGACTGACTGACTTGGATGTACATATCGGTATCATATCGAGGACTGTAAACATTGTAGATATGTAAAGTAATGTTTCACCGGCAAGGTAGAAAGGCAGTTTAAATGAATTGCCACCTTATCTGCGTCTTGCATTACCACTGCAATGCATGTGGTGCTTTCCATAGATTCCCAATTAACATAATGGTATCCTCGAGGGAATAGCAACCTTACGCTCATCACTGTATCTCTTTCCATCGAAGGGAAAAGACGAGTAGTAGTACATATAGTAGCAAAGCAGTACTACTTAGGAACACATTGCAGCTGAATATGGTGAGAACGAAAAGAAGAATTACCAGTGCAGCAACAGAAAGGCTGTGAGAGTTACGTCCTCTACGAGAGAATTAATTTTATAGTTTGGAATTGACCTGTTGTGAATGATACGCCATGGTGAGGTAGCTGGTTTTGCTTTGGTGCGCATGGGAAAATATTGCCTCTAGAGTTACACTGGTTACTTATACGTATTATTAAAGACTGTTATGTGTCAGCTAATTAGTTGTGGTCAAACTGAAGTTAATGGGTGTATTTTTCAAAATGACGGCTCTAAAAGCACTTGATCACATTTTTCTTGACGCTTGTCCATTGCACTGAACAAACGTAAAAGATATTTATGAATGACCATTTGATATGCTGCTCATCAACTCTTTAGCATTTTTACTGAAGAGAGAGAAGAGTCGTTTTTTACAGTTTCGATTAATTCTCGGTATGCAGCGAGAGCAGCCATGCAGTAGCAGCTACCCCACTGCTGAAATGAATGCGTATTATTAGTATTTGCATCACATATCAAGGAGTACTTAGGTAAATAGAAATCTTATTCTGTTCTCGTAACCTATTGAGTTTGGAAGTTTCCTATTACTTCCTGGTATTACAGGAATAATGCAGAGGCAGCAGAAGAGGAGAGGGATGATTGTGTATGCAATGAGAGATTGCTGGTTTTGCCTTCTTTTGTGTATGAACATCATGGAAGGAAGAATTTCATGGGCCATTAACGCTGCATTAGCTGGCAGTATTTGTCTTCTTATATATGGATGGTGGTGAATGAATAGTGACTTGAGAGGAGAAGAAACAAGGCTACATTGTATAACATTACTTTACATTGATATTCTACATGACAAAGGACATGAACTAGTGGATTTGTTGCGAAGAGTCGGAAATGGAGGAGGGCATATCGAATACATTACTGCCAATATCGATGATCATCTTATACGTAAAGAGTAATGGAATTTCGTTTCATGAGCCGAGCAAAGGGTTCCCGGGTTTTACGTTGCTACCATACAGTACACCACATGCATCATATGATACACACATTTCGGCTTACACAATGTAATCACTAAAAATGCACCAGCAGAGCAGAGTTGGAACTATGTATAGGCCAGAACTTTGTTGGAAATATAAGTAGTTGGTTATTGTTGGGCCCTTTTTACACATTCTTATGTAACAAATAAAGTATATGTATACATGGTGAGGGAAGGATTCCCGGTCTTGAAGGAAGCTAAAAATTCTATCTAAAATTAGTGAGACTTGAAGAATTGTGTAATGCTGACGATAGTAGTAGAGTGGAATAACCCCTTCTCTGCCAAAATTTATCCCTCTATGGATTTAGACTTCTTTTGCGGCCAAATGGGCGATCAAAATTCTCAAAGGAAAAGACGTTCGTTTTGGCTCTACTTCTCTTCTTGTCTGGGATGGTAAATGGATGTAAAAATAAGCGCACCACCAGTCTACATTGCATTACGACAAAGACGTTTGCTAAGTTTGCTCAAGATGAGGAGAGAAGCATTTCAGCACCAGCAAGATAGTCAAATACAGTTACTTTGAGTTCTTCTCTTCTGGTAGTGTCTGACTGGAATGAAAGTTCGTGTTGAAAAATTATCGGCAAATCGAGGCTGACTGAGCATAAGATAAGAGAAAAACTGCATCGGTGAAGGGAAAGTAAATATGTATGTAGTAGTGGGGAGATATTTTGTTCTATTTAGTGAATTATTTCCTTTTTATTCTAATCTCTTTGAAGTCTAGTTATGTCTAAGGGGGAATTCTTGTCAGTGTTGTCAGCCCCTACTCAGTTTGTGTAGAAGGTGATCGTTTCTGAGCATGTTTGAGCTGAAATAAAAATTAGTTGATTTTAATGCCGAACACACATAACGAATATTCAATTCCCTGTGTAACACACGGCACTGCGGGAATTGCTCTGCACTTTCTCCCTCTTTCTGGCGGTGTGTTGCTGGTAGTAGACCTATGAAAGTAAAATACATGAAAGTAAAAAAAAGTAAGACATTTCAAAGAGGAGCAAAGGTGACAGTGACATTTTTGAAGTATGCCCTCCCTAATAATTGGTAGCCATGTACTTATTTAACGCCTTCTAATTTGTGCATCTTTTCTTCGATGAAGGGAGAATAAGGGCTGTCAGTTTAGCAATTTATTTGTGTTCAATGAAAACTGCCGTCCCCGTGTGTTGCTCAGATGGTTCATTATAAAAACAAATTTGAATTAATGTGTAGGTACATGTATGTATGTACAATAAAATGATGTTGGCGTGCATTCTGAGCTCTGAAGGCAAAGGGAAAAAGAAAGATTGTTACTAATTGACTATAAAGTATTGGCAGTAATGTATTTTCTTTAAACGCTCTTATAATATATCTAACTAATCTAACGTTTTCTCTTGGATAAATATTCTATTCTGTTGACTTGTCAGAATTCAAATGGAAACACCTTCTGAAATATAGTGGATGGTAGATTTTGCTAAGTATGATAAAACTTGTACTATTCTGTGAATATTCTGCTGAGTGATGTAGCTGCAGTATTTGAATTTCGTGTAGGCAATGCTTTTTACGGAGAAGGGTTTCGGCCCTATATTTATATAGGGCCAAGATGGTTTCCTCAAAAAAGCGACGAAAGCGGACATTAGAGGGAAGTGAAGGAAAGAAGGAGTTGAGCTCTGAAAAAGCATTTTGCTCCGTCTTCCAGTGGTGCGGATAATTTGTGTTCTTGATCCATTAGAGGACAAATGAGAGAATTTCACTTTTTGCTGACGTCCGTCTTTTGCTGACTGTGACTACCTAATTCATTTATAATGCTCACTCATTAAGCGGTGCTGCAGCGGTCGCCAAGACCGAGAGAACCAAGCGAAGTGCGAACGGAAGAAAAGAATCGGAAGACAGCAAGAATTGGCGAAAACTTGACTTCTGAGTCATGAGTCGAGGAAACAAATTTTCTAGCACGGTCTATGACTTCAGTTAGACGAACAGTTGGTTTGTTCTCAATGAGTTGAGAAAAGAGCAACTGAGATTGTGTCACAGTTGAAGTTGAAATATTATTTAGTCTGCTCTGCTCTAGCTTTCTATTACTCTACTATACTTACTTTATTCAGCGCAGATATATACACCTATCGTATGTATTAGTAGAATAGTATAACTGTTTAGTAAACTGCTGGCTTCCTGCTACAAATAATCAGAAGTTACGACACCACGACCATTGCTTTCAGATTTCGATCTCTGTGTCAGTTCACTTGGTAAGTGTAATGTGTATTTCACATTGGACCACTTTACAGTAAATGGTTTTTTTTGGAATAATGCACTTGTATGCCTCCTTTGTTAGCATACCGAGAAAGCTCTAGTAGAAAATTGCACTTGGTACTAGATATATACTTGCAGTGGAGACAGTGTTTCAACTCTATGTTCAGCACACACATGGAATACTACATGGTAGTAGTATGTGACAGTGTAAAACACCAAGGATGATCATTCGCTCACTTGCCTCGCCTTGGCTACAATTTCTATCTTCAGTTAAATCCGGGATAATCGAAATCGATTTCCCGTAGAGCTTCTTCTAGGTTTGCTGCATATCGCATTCACAGTGCAATGCAGTCCAACTGCACTTTCCTCGACATTCTGTGTCCTTAACGCCCTAAGAACCCTTTCCACTAAAGTCAGTGTATTGATCTCTACTTTGCAACCTACTTGTGTACTACATATACGGTGCTTCCCTCGTTAGTTGTGTTAAGTCGTCAGTCGTCGTCCTACATTCAAATGACTGTTCAACTAGTCCTTCATTTGAATAGATTAAATAAATATGTATTGCCAGGATAGAATACATAGAGCAGAAGACGTGTGTTCGAGATGCAGCAGTAGGTATTACACATGTTGAAAAAACAATAATTGAAACCTATGGAATTCGAAATCACTGGCTCTGTACATATATAGGCGAGCGAACGTGCAATATCAATTTGTAACATGTACACAACACAACATTTGAGTTTCGTGTTTAGAATTATTATTTTGTCCGTTTACACAGTAAGCCCTGAGCTAAGCCAAGGGCTTAGATATTACTTCCTCCTCTTTGCCATGACCAAACGATATTAAACTGGAGGGGTTTGCATAATATGATCACTCTACTGTTGTATTATTGCTCCGGAGTTCATGGTGCCTATAGCTATAAGTATGCCTCCGCTTCACTATCTTTAATCAATCTAACCGGTTATATTATACGCCTTAGGAATGTCTGCATAAGAATATAGAGCACAAATACATATTAGAAAGTGAAACTACATACAATTAAACTGCTCCAGTCGATGTAATGCCATAAACTATGTATTTTGCTTTGCAATAAAATTGAATTGAGGAGAATCGGAGAAAGTCGGCCACTTTTCAAATGAAGCATGAGTTTAATGCAATACAAGCGATTGTGTAATTGCTTACTCTTTGCCAAATGAAAAACATACATTAGCAATTAGAGTGGATACATAATAGTATCCCGTATGAAAACATGATTGGTTACACTGTTTTTTACTTTAAAACACTATAGATTACCTGAACAATTTATAGGACGTCTCTCTCCGTTGACTTAACAAGCACAATTTATAGTTTATGAGACAGGATTTGCGACAGAGAAAGCAGTACATGACAAAGTCTTTACTGAATTTAATATGTATTTCTGTGTAAGTTGCAGAGACTGCATCATTCCGTTCATTCTACGTAGTACAGTAGTACACGTTGCACAAATTGGATTTATTACGATATGCATGGTGTTTTACTGATTTTCAATAAAGTAGCGTATCTGCTAACCTGCTTTGACAACGTCTTACCTACTTTCACTGGTGCAAGTGTGTCTGTAGTATCTAGTATGCAATGGCATTTTGATCTCTTTGTACATGTGGGAAGACTTTGCTCATGAGATCAGCGAAGATGAGGAATTTGGAAGGCAAATAGTACATGAAAGTGAATTCATGTCTACTGTACTGACAATAGGATGGCTAGGACACAAGGTTGGAAAAAGAATGACGGAGAAAGCTGTGTATGAGTAAGAAGGTGGTGCATAGTAAGGATGACGAAAAGGAGCTGAGTGTTTCCTTAGAGTCAAATGACTGTCATTTTACTTTCCCATTCCATTTCATAGGAAGGAAATCCCCGCAATTTCAAAGTCTTAGGCAGTACTACAACTGAAGTCTTGTGCACTCGAACGCAGTCGAGCAAAGGACTCGACTACTTACTATTTTTCTATTCTGTAGTCAACTTTTGTGCTGTGGTTGAATACGTTACTATTGCTTTGCATTTACCATAAGTAGTAGCAGTGTGCGCGTTAGAACCGTAGCTTATTCAGTTTAACTGTAAAAGTATAATACAGAGGGTGTTCCATTCTTTTTTGCCGATTTTTGATTTTAGACAAACAAAATTCCCATTATTGTTTTGGAAATCCCTCTTGCTGTAATAAATACTTTAGAAGCTCTAAATACTTGAACATATTTACACACAATGTTAGTATGGTGTTAATACACAATAATGGCAAGTTTGGGACGATTCACAGAGTATAAATGCTCATCTATATTGATTGAAAATACTTTTTTCCCAAAATTTTTTAATGGAAATGATGGCTTAAGCTGCAGAAAGGGAGATGGAATGTCCAGCTTTTACGATTTTCAAAGATCAGCCCATGCATAGCCTTGATCTCGGATCCTTTGGACATCAGTTCAATACATACACAATAGCAGGACTTATATAAGCGCTATACGTTTTGGTGCATTTGAAAACTATACATATTTATGGATTCTTCCCCTTCTAGATTACATTACTACAACTTGGGCATTTTTAAACCTACAGATTTTTAATTTTTCCTAGCTTACAGATTTCATAACTTATTTAGTTTCTTCCAGCCGCACTGAAATTTTAAAGTGTGTGTGTGTACACTCAACCTAACTCGCTTAATCCTAACAATCAAAAATCGGGAAAATAGAACGGAACACATTTTGTACGAGTACACATCGGCTGGCTGCTGTGTGTTAGAACAGAGAAGAAGTTCAGTGACTGCGAGATGTTTTCTTGTTCGATTGCTGCTACTACCACTACTACCAGTAGTAGTGGAATTCCCAGAGCGAGCTTCTGCGTTTCTTTTGGTTTGACTGGATGGAATGGTATGATCGATCCGACCATCCGAATCATAAGATGATTGACTTGAATCTTTCTTGTACTTTGTCCTGTCTCTCAGCCGCATTCTAGGAATAAATGCGTCAATACACGACTTTCTCTTAGACATTTTCTTGTCTGTGTGCACGTAACGCAGCCATATACTAATATTTTGAGTCGATTTTCACTGCTCATGTGACGATTCGCTTTTGGTTCAATTCTGCCTTCACTTTGTGTGTGAGTTTGTATATGCAGTAACTCTGAAAGTGGAAATAATGAAGCCATTCTGGTGCAAATAAACTTAATTTAATTTTGCATGTACACCTACACTTAAAGTCTAAGTTATATTATTGAATATGCCTTCCTTTTCTGAAGGTGTGTAGTATTTCGCCGCAGCGCTGGTACATTAGTGCAGGTTGTCATGCAGTAGTAGGATTAGAGCTAAGTTGTGTAAGCGGGAGAAAATTGGGTCGTTTAGAAAAGCCCTTGGGAAATGAAATGAATTAATGTGAACGAGCGGACGGAATTCGAGTAAACTAAAGTGATGTTATCCCTGGAAGCTGTTGAAGAAGCAATAAAGTGCGTAAATACATTATGTGACTATACTCATTATATGGGCCAAGCCTTTCTTATTTCTTTGGATACGTACACTACTATACTGTGTCCACACGACGTTAAAATATAGTATAAGTGTTCTGAATTCTGTTTTCCTTACTAGACAGCTTTTGACAATCCTATGCATAAAAAGCAGAAATAAATAATATTACAAAAGCTTTATTTAGAGCGGTCGTAATAGAATTATTATAAGTGGCCCTGAAGAAGAATAGAAAAGGGCAACGAAAATTTTGTAGGCATCTTAGACGCCTTTAGGATAGAAACTCTGAAAAATTATCTCTAAAGAACACATTCAAGTTCAGGGTTTGCTTAACCGGAATAAATAAATATGTACACATGTACTAGTGCACATTTCTCGGAAAATAAGTACAACTATCCACCACTTTGTAATATTAGTGCTTTGCGCTGTTGCTTGTCTTGTGTGGAGATGTTGTTGTAACTTCAAGTTGTCATAATTATGATCCGAGCACTTTTAACTCTGTTTTGTCGCGGTTGTCACAGCAGGAGCATCACAGGATGCCGTAACTCTCATCTACTGTTCTCTTTCCAAGTATTTTCCAGCTAAATGCGTACTTACATTGAGAAAGGATCTTATTTTTGGAGTACATGAATGAAACAGTGCAGTCGGCGAACGCGGAGAAGATTTCCCCTATACTGTACATTTACTGCACGTACTAATGTGGGCATTGTGAGTGCGATGCATATGACCCAGTCCCAGTGAAACTTTTTTCTCAATTGACTTGACTACTACTCACTACTACTACTACATATGTATGTACAAATATATATTCCACGAGGGTACTTTTTACTATAGTTTATTTTTTGTATTTACGTGAGCTCAAGTTTAAGTGCTCTGCTGCATGGTATTTGAATACACGTAGTACATAGGTAGTGGCACAAAATGGTAGTTGTACTATAATAGTGGTACTGGCAGTACAAGCATTATTATAGTGGCGAAAGTTGTGCTGTGAATTAGGTCCATTTTCCGTACAATTGGCATTGCCATTGGATTTCTAATGAAAGTAAGGCAAAAGTCCAAACGTACTACTAAAGAAATAAAATAACACGAGACATAACAATTTTTTATGGTTCTGTACGGCCCATCGTGACATTCTTCTCTTCTCACTCTATTCCTTGTAGTTATTATTATTATTATAAGTGTTGACTTGACTTGTCTTGCTTGAGTTGAGTTGACGATAGCATCGCCGTTGTACGTACGTATGTAATGCGATGGTAAGTAAAAGGCTGTAAGCTACAAAGGCTTAAAGTGAAATCTCACGAAATGGTGTCTTTTCCTAATGCTAGTATCTGCAAATGCATACGAGTGGTTATAGCAGCAGTTGTAGTTTTCCACTGTGTTCGAGTATCTTTATGTATTGTAGGGAACGAAAATATAATAAATACAAAGGTTAGCGTAGGAACATATCTGACAGAGTTTTTTGAGTTGAGTGAGAGCGAAGAGCAATATCTGCAACTCCGAATTTTTCTTTTGACAAGATGACACGGCGTGCTCCACAGGGGATTCTTCCTCTAAACACCGATTTAAACCCTATTGTCACTGACTGTGGGGCTGATTCGAGTTGACTTTCCCTCTCGCACTCACTTCACTCTTTCTTTGCCGTCTTCAATTTTATTTGTAGACTTTATGCCTTGGTAGACACATTTGTATTGTCGTACAGATCTACACGTAGTAAATACATAGTACCTATTTCATCTTTTGTACTTGGTAAACATGTGAAAGAGGTTACTTTACTGCTCTTGACTTGACTTGATGTTGCTATAATTCTGTATCCTGTTGTGCTAAATTACTTGTAAGTACACATGAGTTTTCCTCTCATCCACCTGATCGTCTTATACAAAATCATGAGAGTAAATATCTCTCTAGTGCCTCCCATTTTCATATTCCTCCCGTAGTACAAGCACTAATATGAATGGTCTTTTTTGTAGCATCTCACTGCCACGATCAGACAATCATGCCATAACCCGCGTTTCAGGTAGAATTTGAGTAAAAAAGAGTAATTCTATTAATGTTCTACCTGACTCCTATCTTTCATGGTTTAGCATATGTACATGGGTTTGTTTGGGCACCTACATGTGTGATATTAGGTCTGTGCCAAGGGCAAATGTAAAGGAGAGCTGGAACTTGGAACCCTTACAACATACTTTCCACAGAACTTATTGCAGATACTATGTAGTACCCGATAATCAAAATTCAGCTCGCTATTTAATAATGCTGCAATTTTCATCAACTGTTGGCCAATTTCCACCCAAACATTTCTTAATGATCATGTCAGTTTTTGTGAGTAGTCGTTACCCCCTGCGTAGATCTACAAAATCGATTGAATACGTCAAGTCTATTTGATACCATTGTGTTTTGGAAAGTTCAAAGCTTCAGCACTTAAGTCTCCCTTTCACATAACCAGTAGTTTTACCTAGACAGTTAAATTATAACCTATTTTACTTTTTGCATTTTAGCATTAAAATTCAATTTCTGCAGGGTCGTTTAATTGCGCATTTTAATCAGGTAATTGTGGGTAAATTCCCTATGGAAAATGTACGTTTTACTAATTCGAATATTACTCTTTATCTACCAAGGAGTTTTTAGTTGAAACATGTAAGTATGTTGTCTTGATTTGGCTGGACGGTGTAGGGAAAATCCAGTTGTCTTAAGTTTACTAATTTGCGATGCTAATGGGGATACACGGGGCATTTATTCTGCATTGAACCAGTCTTCAGCCTTTCCACGGAACAGGTCTAATTCTTTGGGAGAACTAACCAAAACCGTGTACTATTGCACAGCAAAAGAGCTTAGCTTGGTTGAGTCGTTCGTTTTGTTTACTTGGCTCGCAGGCATCAGCTTTGTTGGCTGCATTTCTTTTGCACTTCATGGAATTTATGCATAAGCGTAATAGAGGTACGTACACAACATCCGAACTGATAGCATAAGACTTCAATACAAAGTGGATGTAGGATTTTTGCGATGAGATGGTTAAGAAAGAAATTCCAATTAGCAGTACTCCCAACGTCAGTCTGGCCTGGCTTGAACTAGTCCTGAGCACAGATACACTACTAATCGTAAGCTATGACTGAAGAAAGGGAAGGAAATTAAAGACGACATGGGTACAGGGGCAAAGCCAGTTTTAATATTGGTAGTAGCTAGTAGCTGCCAGTAGTATATCGTTCTTTTCTACAGTATTTGTAAGGTAAAGTTTTTTCTTTCGTTGTCTTACTGAAGTGGTGCTGGGATTAAAAAGTTTATCTACTCAGTCAGTCTTAAGTTTATTACATGATGGTGATGGTGTCGTTCCGATCTTGATCTGATAAATCTCTCCATTTTAATTTAATCATAGCCTCGACTCAACTTTTCCGTTGCGTTAGCTTGGTTCAGTAGAGACCGTGTCTTTAGAGGAGCAAAGGAAGGGTCGAAAGGAAAGCAGTGGTAAGAGTAGTCCTTATATGGCCTACCTATATCTATAATAGGTATTGGATAGTCGCAAAAATATAGTGGAGACAAGTAAAGTTGCTCTAACTTGCTTCACTATTGCAGTTTTCCTTACAGTGCCGACTATTCGCTCTTTTTTCTTAACGTGGTAGTTTAACGTAGTGGGTTTGCAAGGTAGGCACGAGTAGACTTTACTTCACTGTGAAACAGATATGCCCATTAGGCATCCTTCAGTTTTGCCCCGTGCATTTGGTACACCTTGTATCCCAAAAATAGCCTTCGCTCTACCACCAATCTATGTCTAATGCGTTTTTACTCTACGTTCATATTACATGGCAGGCCCACAGTATTTACTGCAGCTTAAAGACCAGTTATATGTATACATAGATAGATGTATGCAGTGGTTGCTTTTTCTGCAAACTTTGCTCTTCCAATTAAATAGTATTAGCCTGCTCTGATGCCCACTTTGTAATCAAGACAAGAAGGCAAAGGGAATTCAAAGTACACCTATTATACATAGAAGACGGGAGTTGCCCTAATAACGTACAGTTACTGCAGCTTCACCCATTTGATTTTTTTCATTTTGTATTCACACAGAAATTCACTGCCCGCTCTGGTCCTATATCATATTACATACATAGTGTGTACGTGTATAGTACGTATCCCGTATTTAGATGGAAAAGTGATTGGCAATACGAGCAATGCTCTTATTCCTATTAGAACTACCGATACCGATACCTTTAGCTTAGCTTATGTAGGTAGCGGCATTAAGAACAATTATTGAGATATGTTACGATGTTTCTGTTTGATGTTAAACTTGAATTTAGAGAGGCAGCTACGAAAATAAGTAGGCAGCAACTAAGGAGATTTATGGATAGCCAGAGTAAGTATCTGCAATTTAGTCTACATATATCGTATAGATATAAATAAATAAATGCTTGTAGGTACATGTCGTTGGATAACAACTGGCTTGCCTAGGCAAGTGTGTAGTTTGCTCCGAGCATTTTCGCGTACACTATAAAATAGAATGTATGAGCAGAAGTAGGAAATAAAGGACCCTAACCACAGAATCTCTTTTAGAAAATATTCGAACGAATACTTCAGCTCAGCTCAATAAACCAGATATTGTGAACTAAATATAACTTCTTTACCAAAACCAAGCATTAATTTTTACCTATGTTCAATTAGTTTTATTTCCCACTTAATGAAAAATCTGGGCTACAGAAAATTCATCCCACAATGAATACAAATCCATACAGAAGCTTT
>JABASC010000298.1:0-47291 GCA_019776185.1 Plutomurus gul
TCTAGGTATCCCGCTGCGGCATGATTTATATGGAACCAGATACATTAGGTTGGGAACCATTATTGCTTTCGTGGCTAAACACACTTCCACAGTTTACACCGGATCCGCTGAAAGACTGCTTGAAGGAACTATACCTTCGATTTTGTCCAACCTTACTCCATTTAGTTAGAAAAGGAGGACTAAAGGTTAATTTCCATAAAAGATATGATGTAATGGACAAAGTTTGCATTCAAATTCAAAGTGATTCTAACGGATTGATTTAATACAGGAGCATTCTCCAACTACCAATTCAGGATTAGTTAACTCTTCCATGAACCTAATCGAAAGTCTTATGGATGAGTATAAAGAGGAAAAATACGTAAAATCATTTACGATGAATACTCAGTTGTCGAGACTGGAGGTCATAACGAATTCATCATGGACTACATTTTGTATCTTGTAATATTTAGTGAATGCTTTGATAAGTAATTTTGAATCAAAATACTATTTTAGGGAATCTTTGTATTTGGAATTACATGGTCCCTTGGAGCAAGTACAGATGAAGATGGACGAGCTAAATTTGATTCCCTGTTCAAAACTTTAATTAGGAAGAAAGCAGAGGAAGATGAGAAAGAAGAAAAGGAAAGACATGATAGGATTAATCATCCACCTATAGGCAGCCTTTATGATTACACTTTCATTAAAGAAGTATAATACACGATCTATATTAAAATGTGCAATTAGCGTATTACAAAATTGTGGAAAAGTTAGCAACATTTAAAACCATTTTTGTTGATTCAGGGTGCAGGAAATTGGGAACCTTGGGAAAATGAACTGAAATCTTCGCCAGTAATTCCTCGAGAGATTCAAATGAATCAAATAATTATTCCTACCATTGACACGGTCAGATACAGTGCCTTAATGAAGATATTAGTGACGCACGAAAAACCTATGCTCATTGTAGGACCAACTGGAACTGGAAAATCGGTCTACATTATCGTAAGAAACGTACACTTTTGTAATTGCTAGATTTAATTGAACAGTAACCCAAAAACAAATACACTCTGTACTCAAAATAGGATTTCCTGCTGAAAAAACTTGACAAAAATATGTACAGACCTCTGTTAGTGTCTTTCTCTGCACAAACATCAGCGAACACAACCCAAGACATTATAATGAGCAAGCTTGACAAGCGCAAGAAAGGTAAGCTTTATGAATTTTTTCAAATGTACTAATACCACATGGTTTTTTGCCTATGGTAAAGAAAGTGAAAAGTGAAAACCTTATGCCCTTGTGAAAAGTACTAATGTGACATTACTCCCTATGTCATAATATGAAATGAAAGTGGATTGAATGAAATTTGTGAACAATATTTTATTTAGGTACCTATGGACCACCAGTAGGTAAAAAATGTGTGGTTTTTGTCGACGACCTCAACAATGCCTATCAGAGAAACTTACGGAGCTCAGCCTCCAATAGAATTGTTGCGACAATGGGTAGATCATGGAACATGGTACGATCGAGTGGATTCTTCTCCAGTGCATCTTGTGGATGTGCAGGTACACAATTAACAACTATCGGGAAATATTTTTAAGAGATTTTTACATTCCGTGAATGTAATTAGATAATAGCTGCAATGGGACCTCCTGGAGGAGGCAGGAACCCAGTGACCCCAAGATTTCTGCGTCATTTCAACACGATTACAATCAATGAGTTCAGCGACGACTCCATGCTCACAATATTTAACAAGATCATGATGTGGCATCTTGACGCAAAGTATGCACTTATTTTAAATTTATGTAGTTTGTTGAGTAGTTAGCTGTTTGATGGTGAAAGCAGAGATCTGACACAAAATTTATTTTGCAGGGGATTCAGTAAAGATTTTGACCCTTGTGTTGAACAAATTGTCGCTGCAACTTTGAATATTTACAAATCCGCCATGACCAACCTATTGCCTACACCAGCAAAATCTCATTACATCTTCAACTTGAGAGATTTTGCTAGGGTCATACAGGTACTGTTAATATTCTGCTAACTACCTACTTTAATTCAGAAACTAAAAGTATTTTCAATACAATTCAAGAGTCTGTTATTGTGTTTTAGGGTGTCTTACTTTCGATGCCAGAAACAATTTTGGATGTGCCTGCTCTAAAAAGACTATGGGTTCATGAAGGTTTACTAAACGAAAAACATACTTATACTAGTAGTCTGTCTCATGTTATCCGCAGCGTATATTTCATTGCTATTGCTTCTGCTATGAATAGTTCTCCGAGTGTACTATGATCGGTTGATTGACGACACAGACAGAACCTGGCTGTACGAAAGTTTGCAGGAAATAACCACTAATGGGTTAGACGAGGATTTCCATCAACTTCTCATTAGATTAGATCTTGATGGTGATGGTGTGGTAAGTTGAATTTCCATTTAATTCGATTAGTATTTTCACATTTACTCAAAGTGTGGTAATGATCCAGTACTCCGGTGCGATAGATGATAGTCAGTCTTAATTATTATGTAAAGGTCTCTGAACAAGAGCTACGAAGTTTTGTCTATTGTGATTTCTCCGACCCCAAGGCCGACCATAGACACTATAATGAAGTGAGTAGCTTAGACGAACTCAGGACAGTGGTTGAAGCATTTTTGGACGAATTTAATGGAATGAGCAAGAAACAAATGAGTTTGGTTTTGTTCAGGTTTGTCTTGAGCACAAAGCTGCAATAACTAATTACAGTTGCAATTCTAAATGCAATTTTTGCGTTCTAATTTTAGATTCGCTATTGAGCATTTGACAAGAATTTGTCGCATCCTGAAACAGCCCAAAGGTCATGCACTTTTGGTGGGAGTTGGAGGTTCTGGGCGTCAGTCTCTTACACGTTTGGCAGCTCACATCATGGAGGGTGAACTGTTTCAAGTCGAAATTCATAAAACCTACGGTCTCAACGAATTCCACGAAGATTTGAAATCATTTCTAAAAAAATCCACTTTCACCGAGGGTCATGGAGTTTTTCTCTTTTCCGATACCCAGGTACCATATTGAATTGGTAACCCGGCAAGTGATAATGAGAGAAGATATTATTTATTTGATCTTGGGGTTTAGATTAAAGAAGAATCATTTGTGGAAGACATCAACAACTTACTGAATTCAGGAGAAGTTCCCAACCTATTCCCTAATGACGAGAAGGCAGAAATATGTGAAAAAATGCGAGCGATTGATCGACAGAAAGACAGAAGTTTACAAACCGATGGAAGTCCGGTGGCTCTCTTCAACCTCTTTGTCGAAAGAGCCAAGCAGCAACTTCACGTTGTCCTTTGCATGAGTCCCATTGGAGAAAGTTTCCGAAATCGTTTAAGGAAATTTCCTTCTCTAGTCAATTGCTGTACTATTGATTGGTTTGAGGTATGTATTAATATAATTATTAAAGACATTCATCAAATAACAATATCCAAGAGTGAAAATAATCGAATGTTTTGAACAGAATTGGCCTGAAGATGCCCTCGTAGCAGTAGCAACTCGATTTTTAGCTGAAGTTGAGCTTACGGACGAGGAAAGAGAAGGGTGCACGTACATGTGCCGCTACTTTCACCAGTCGACTGAGAGACTTTCAGTCAGATTTAGAATGGAATTGGAGAGACACAATTATGTCACTCCTACGTCTTATTTAGAAATGATATCCACATTTAAGACGTTGCTGGAATCAAAAAGAAAGTATGTAAACACTTGTAAACTACTGCTTGATTGATTTGTTATCTATTTAAGCGGCTTTCCTTGTGGATTTTAGGAATGTACTCGGTTTAAAAGAGCGATACGAAGTTGGTCTTCACAAGCTAGAGCATGCAACATCTCAAGTGAGTGTGATGCAAGAAGAACTCACAAAGTTGCAGCCACAATTGATAGAAGCCTCAAAGCAAGTAGAAGAAATTGTAACAAAAGTAGAGAAAGAATCTCTGGAAGTAGCCGAGGTTGAAAAAATCGTCCGAGCGGATGAAGCTGATGCAAATGAACAAGCAAGTGCAGCTATGGCCATTAAGACGGAATGCGACGCTGATTTAGCAGAGGCTCTTCCTCTGTTGAATGGGGCATTAGAAGCATTAAACACTCTGACGACTGCCGATATTGCCGTAGTTAAAACTATGAAAAATCCTCCGAATGGTGTTCGTCTTGTTATGGAAGCTGTTTGTATAATCAAGGTGAGTATGGAAAATACATCGGCATTTTTAACTTTTGGATGAATACATTTATTTACAAATTGAGTATAATGTGTGATTAGGGAGTGAAACCAGATAGCGTGACAGAACCTGGAACTGGGAAAAAAATTGACGACTATTGGGGTCCATCAAAGAGAGTTCTTGGTGACATGAAATTTTTAGACGGGCTTATACAATTCGATAAGGACAATATTCCCCTAGCAAATATAACAAAAATTCGACAAAAGTTCGTAGGAAATCCTGATTTCGATCCGGACAAAATTAGATCAGCATCTACTGCTTGTGAAGGTGTGTAATTACTACAAAATTCTACAACGATGTAAATACTACTGTTGAATGATAAAAGTTATAATCTGAAAATAAATATGTAGGTTTAAGTAAATGGGTGTTGGCCATTGAAAAATATGATATTGTGGCTCGTGTTGTCGCACCAAAGAAAGAAGCCTTAGCGAAAGCTCAAGCCAGTTTCGAAAAGGCTAACGCTTCTCTGGAGAAGAAGCGTGCTCAATTAGCAGAAGTCCAGGCTCGACTTGCAGTTTTGCAAGAAACAATGGCGCAAACAAAGGCCCGTAAGGCTAAACTAGAAAGCGATGTTTTGATGTGCTCGAAAAAGTTGGAGAGGGCGGAACAAATTATTGGAGGCTTGGGAGGTGAAAAAGGCAGATGGAAACAAATAGCTATAGATTTGGGAGTTGCTTACCCTTTTCTCACGGGTATATTATTGATCATTTGTACATGTTTAATGTTTTGTTGGTCAGAGTTGAAATACAATAAAACGTTTGCATGTAGGATCTGTACTTTTGTCGAGCGGTATGATAGCATATCTGGGCGCATTTACATCCAAATACAGAGAAATCCAGTTGGCAGATTGGTACGATAAAGTTGTAGAATTTAATATCCCAACTGCTAAGGACTATAATTTCAATGCTACATTGGGAGATCCTATAGCCATTCGAGCTTGGAATATAGCTGGACTTCCTTCTGACTCATTTTCTATTGATAATGGAATAATCGTCAGGTTGATTATTGCATCTAAATTCGTATAGAACTTTTACTTACAAAAATCACATAAGAATGCAAAAATTTAATGCTGTGGCTTATTTTCTAGTAATGCAAGAAGGTGGCCTTTGATAATCGATCCTCAAGGTCAAGCGTCAAAGTGGATTAAACATATGGAAAAGAAAAAGAATTTAACTGTGGTGAAATTGTCTGATTCAGACTTTGTTCGGCGACTTGAGACCTCCATACAGTTTGGAACTCCGGTAGAGTGCTAAATCTTTACTACCACAAAACTCCAATTGAGTTTCAGATGGCATTTCTCTATTTATTTAAAATCCATACGTTTTTGCTTCCCTACAGTTTTTAATAGAGAATGTACAAGAAGAGCTGGATCCTGTACTGGAGCCAATATTATTGAAGCAGACGTTTAAGCAGAGTGGTTCCCTGTGTATTAAATTAGGAGATTCCGTTTTGGAGTACAATCCAGATTTTAGGTATGCATTATTCCCTTTGAGAATAATCTATTGGTTCAAATGGTATTTATATTCTCCCCGTAGCTCCATGACTAAGTGATATTCTTCTTTAATAGGCTTTACATAACAACTAAATTGAGAAACCCACATTTTACACCAGAAGTGGCAGTGAAAGTAACACTTTTAAACTTCATGATAACACCGTTGGGTCTTCAAGATCAATTATTGGGAATCGTGGTTGCACGTGAAAATCCGGACTTGGAAGAGGAGCGAAACCAATTAATTGTTCAAAGTGCCGATAATAAACGGTAAGAACCGAAAATTATACATACTTACATATCTATGTTATATATTTTGACGAGCAGTGAACAATAATGTAACTTTCATTGATCTGGCCAACAGACAACTAAAAGAAATCGAGGATACGATTCTTGAAGTTCTCTCTTCGTCTAAAGGAAATATTCTCGAAGATGAGACTGCAGTAAATGCTCTCAGCTCATCAAAAACTCTTGCAAATGAAATTAGTATTAAACAGGCAGGAGCGGAAGAGACTGAGAAAAAAATTAATGAAAAACGCTTGGAATACACTTCCATCGCAGAATATTCTGCTATATTATTTTTCTGCATCGCTGATCTCACAGGAATAGATCCCATGTATCAATATTCCCTCTCTTGGTTTGTTAATTTGTACGTGAACAGTATTGATCTTGCAGAGAGATCCGAGGTGCTTGCAGAAAGATTAGAAAATCTCAAAAAGCATTTCACCTATTCTTTGTATGTAAACATTTGTAGAAGTCTTTTTGAAAAGGTAATTCATTAGCAATACTACATCACATGAAACACACATGAAATATATCCGCAGAAGAATATGAGAATGAAATTATTCGTTGTGGCCCTTTAGGACAAATTACTGTTTAGTTTCCTCTTATGCATTAATCTTATGCAAGCAGAAGGCAAAATTGACACTGGCGAATGGATGTTTCTACTAACAGGAGGTGTTGGTCTGGACAATCCGAATCCAAACCCATCATCATGGCTACCCAACAAATCTTGGGATGAGCTTTGTCGTTTAGATGAAGTTGCTTCATTTAAAGGAATTACACAGTCCTTCTCACAGAATCTTTCTGCATGGCAGTTCATATACGACAGCAGCACACCACATAATGAACAACTACCAGCACCTTGGAACACACAACTAACAGCATTTCAAAGACTAAATATCCTCAGATGTATCCGACCAGACAAAGTAGTTCCGGGCGTTCAAAATTTTGTGGCAGGTTAGTTGATATTTATAGTAGAACAAGTCTACATATGGAAGTTTTTTATTTCCATAAAAACATTGGTCTCCATAATTATCAGCAATTATCGCTCCTTCATTATGTATTTCAAATATAGTTAATCTTGGCCAGAAGTTTATCGAGCCTCCTACTTTTGACCTGTCAAAGTCTTTCATGGACTCACAATGCTACATCCCATTGATATTTGTGCTAACCCCTGGAGCCGATCCTACGGCAGTTCTACTAAAATTTGCAGAAGATATGGGATTTGGAGGCTACAAATTACAATCGTTGTCTCTGGGACAAGGGCAGGGTCCTTTTGCTATCAAAATGATTAATGAGGCTGTGCGAAGTGGATCTTGGGTTGTTCTTCAAAACTGTCACCTTGCTAAAAGCTTTATGCCAAACCTGGAAAAGGCAAGTAGTACAACCAATTATTGGATAATATGTAGGACAATGTTTCCCTTGCACTGCATTTTCGAGGGGCTTTATCATTTAAAAATATCAAAGCTACTTTGACTGTGTAGATTTGTGAAGAACTGTCACCAGAATCCACGCATCCTGATTTCCGTATGTGGTTGACATCTTACCCGTCCGACGATTTCCCTGTGTCTGTACTGGAAACAGGAATTAAAATGACTAATGAACCTCCGAAGGTTAGTAATATATATGTTAAAGTTTGAAATGTACAAGTAAGGTTAATTAAATTTTGTGTAAAAAAATTTCCTGCCTTGCCCTGGCCCAGTCCTGCTAATACGCAATTGCATAATATGCATAATTTTATGAATAGTGCTATAAACGCGATACTAATACTTTTAATTCCTCCGAAGGGACTCAGGGCTAATATCCTACGTTCATATCAAAGCGACCCTGTCAATGACACAGATTTCTTCGAAGGATGTAAAAACTCAAATGCATTCAAAAAGTTGCTTTTTGCACTTTGCTTTTTCCATGCTATAATACAAGAACGAAGAAAATTTGGACCAATTGGTTGGAATATTCCATACGAGTTTAATGAAACTGATCTTCGCATCAGCGCAATGCAATTGAGAATGTTCTTGGATGAATACGAGGTAGGAAAGATATTGAGACTTGGCTAAGCACTAGAGATATGCACTATCTTGTTAAATAAATTGTTTCGATTTGTTGCAGGATATTCAATTTGACGCTATCAGATACTTGACTGGCGAGTGCAACTACGGAGGACGAGTTACTGATGACTGGGATCGACGCACTTTGACAACAATTTTGAAGAAATTTTACAGTAATGACCTAGTGAGTGTGGATAACTTTCCATTGGATGATTCCGGTACGAATTAACATGCGTATAATGTCTCACTCAAGCATTAAATGCAAAATGTACCTAAAAAAATACACTCTCTCTGTTATATATCAAAGGTCAATACAATGTACCCCCTGCGGGAGAACATGAGGAATATGTAAAATACGCTCAACTCTTACCCCTGATTGCAAGTCCAAAAATTTTTGGAATGAATAACAATGCGGACATAAGCAAAGAAGAAAACGAAACAAACCTGCTTTTTACCAGTATTCTTCTGACACAGGTATCATTTTATCAATAATATAATATACTCGTTTGCATGTATTGTATTATTTACTAAAATAATTGAGTGAGCCATAAACTTTGATATTCAGAGTAAAATATCGACCGCTGGAGGGGGAAAGACTGCCGATCAATTGGTGACCGAAGTCGCTTCGGACATTTTAAGCAAACTCCCAAATAATTTTGATATTGACGGGGCATCAAAAAAATACCCTACACTATACAACCAATCCATGAACACTGTCCTGGTTCAGGAAATGGGTCGCTTTAATATTTTATTGACAACGATCAGATCTAGTCTCATAAATGTACAAAAAGCTATCCGAGGTTTGGTTGTTATGTCTTTTGAATTAGAAGAAGTTGTCAAAAGTATTTTGACATCTAAAATTCCTGGAATGTGGATGAAAAAATCGTATCCGTCTATGAAACCGTTAGGAAGTTATGTAAATGATTTCTTAGCCAGATTGCAATTTCTTCAAGTAAGTATGGAAAATGACATTGTTGATGCTAAAAATGCTACTAGAAATCAATTATTATATTTCAAAAAACCTAATTGTTATTAGGATTGGTACCAAAATGGACCCCCTGCTACATTCTGGGTGTCTGGGTTTTATTTTACGCAAGCGTTCTTAACTGGTGAGTACTGCAAAGTCAAAAGAATACCTTGGTGTCCTAAATAATAGCGTAGAAATAGAATAATAATTTTAAGCGATTGTATTAAGGGTTCTGTACCTTGTTACATATTACAGGTGCGCAACAAAACTATGCTCGGAAATATACTATACCCATTGACTTACTGGATTTCATTTTTACGGTAACTTTGTTGGTGCATAAACAATGATATACAAATGATTACCATTACGAAAATATCTCTTTAGGTTTTGGAGGACAAAGAATATGATGAGCCACCCGAGGATGGCGTTTTTGTTTATGGACTGTTTGTGGATGGGGCAAGATGGGATAGGAAAATTGGGGAGCTCAACGAATCTTTTCCAAAAGTTTTGTATGACACTCTTCCAGTGGTAAGAAGCAGTGCAAGCAAGCACCTTAGATATAAACAAATAAATCTAACAACTTTCTTCTAATCGAATCGAATTTAATGCAGATGCATGTGAGACCCATCATAAAATCTGAAATTCCTGAAAAGCCGTGCTATGTTTGCCCCGTATACAAGACTTCAGAGCGGCGTGGAATTTTGTCCACCACAGGGCACTCAACAAACTTTGTGGTAAAGGTAACTCTGGCATCCCACAAGCCTCAAGAACACTGGATTATGAGGGGAGTTGCACTATTGTGTCAACTAAACTCATGAATGTCAACTGGATCTACTCACTCATCATTCTAATAATATTTAATACAGAAAAATGTTTAAAAGATTTTACAGCGCGTATAGCCCACTCAATTTTAATAAACTTGAATATACCGAATCAAGATTAAATTACATATCGCAAAAACCAATGTATCAGCAATCGACATTTAATTTCAATCTGTTGTCTCTAAAGTATTAACTACATTATGTACACATGTATGGACATCATTTTCCTAAATACACACTTTGCGCTATATTCAAGGGCGAAAGATTTAGTTTAGATGAATACGAAATTTGTTACTAATATTTACATTTAGGCCTACATTCATGACTTGCTGCCCCCAGATTTTTTTGGAGGAGTCCACGCCTCGATTTTAGGTTTGGTTGTACTATAGGGTACATACTGTTTGTCAGTGCCAGTAAGATTTTCGGTGTGCTCTTGAATCCATTTGTAATTAGGTGGAGGTTTCACAGTAGGGGGCAAATCCGTTTTATAATGAAGCCAACCGAACCATTCGGCTGGAACCTGGCTACCATCGTATTCCAGTCCAACACTAGGGGGATATTCAACCCACCTATTGCGACCTGATTTCAAGTAGATTAATTAATTTATTTATTTAATTAAACATAAGATGAGTTGTCCTCAATAATAATAGTTTCTTAAGGAAATCAAATAAAAGGAAAAAATAGTGGTGCACTCACCATAAAACAACTCGTTATTTTCATAATATTTGTTTCCAAATTTATCCGATCCTATGAGAGTGCCCATTTTGAGATCGTCATTTCTGGCAAAAACATGGATTACAACGTGAAGGCTACTAATAGTCCCAGTCCCAGACACACATGCAAAAATACCTGACCAAGTATTTTCAATTGGCAAAAAAGGTGTTTTCACCTTTACCTGCGCGTCTGGGACTGACTAAAATTTTCGTAATATAACGACCACCACTGGCAAATATAAATTATACTGTGATTTTATATTTTACTAATGTATCCGTCTGTATTTATTTAATATAACATATGCAAAAATATGCATGCATAGTTAAGTAAGTGTGTAGTGTAGTAGTAGTGTGTACTCTTTGTACAAATGGAAAAAGCCAAGTGAATTTTAAGTATACCAATTTACTTACTTGTACAGTTTATAAAGCGACGATCGAATACCTCCATTAGCTCTAATAATCGTGAAAATTTTGAAAACCTTATCCACTCCAAAGAAAGACATTTTCTTACTTTTCGAACTATGATTTTGAAATTAAATTGAAGATTCGTTTTCGTTCTTCGTTCCCTTCTACAGATTCGCGAGGTATAGACTCGCATATGAGTTCCCGGAACTTCCCAGAACAATATCAAGAAAGCTTTAAATTCATGTTAAATTATATAATATAATACATATAATATAAATATAAATTATACCAAATAGTGACTGACAATGAGTTATGTTCATTTTCATTTTAGCAATTTTAACATGGATAGGATGGATAGGCAAAGAGATCGTACAAGAAGGTGTTACAAATCCCGCCCCTTAGCGAGGAAAGAAACTTTCTGCCTTGCTCATTCGACTAATTACCTACTTGAGATGAAACTACGATTAATTCGGAAACAATTGTTTATAAAATGCGTTTGCTTTTGTTGTAAAGCATCTTTTTCTACCAAAGAATGCGATCAACAATAATAAAAAATGGTACACGCAACCTTTTTATTGAGCATTTAGTAATTCCTTTCAAATAAACAGAAAGTAAAACCATAATTCGACTACTACAGGTAATAATAATAATATGGTTGTGGATTGGATTACAACCGTTTAATATTTTGGCTATAGAATATCGAGTAGAAAAGCTTATAAGTAACCGAAACAAATACCTTGCTTAAGGACACAAAAGCACAAAAGTTTTGAAAACACAAATATTAATATATAAACTTTCAAAGGGTTATAGTGTAAAAATGAATTCGGATAAAACGGTATTGTCATACCAAACTACCACTCTTCTTCCCAGGAGGGTCCAAATCGTACAAAAACGCAAAATAGTCAAGTGGTCCAGAGGGACTCCCTCTAGCTCAAAGAGCCAGGGGTAAGGGTTCCGGTAGTTTGGTATGGGTATTGTCCTTTACAAGCTGGCCTTGACATTATTGAGCAACTAAAGTTGAATTCCAATTAATTATCGAGAAATATCTGCTTTTAAAAGTATTCGAAAGCACATGTGCCACCAAAATGCACGAAAATGTCTTAATACGAAAAGACTTTTATACTATTATTATATTAACAAAATACATAATGTGATGTGATTATGTTTGTGTAGTACGAACGAGTATATTGCTTAAATCGAAAATTATCCTTGCTAAACCCATTATAATTCACACTGAAACAGGAGATACTCCTACTTTCCGATTTGTATTAAATTACGGACGTACGTATTATGTCCTCTTAAACACGTTATACTATTTCTTCCGAGGATAACAATAAGGAACGTACTAATTAATGTAAGTTTACTACTTTTCAACATGTCGAATTTAATTATATTGTTCCTAAGTCTGTACTGACTCTGTACAAATAAATGCTTACAAGTTAGATATGTATTTAAAAATAGCATCATCTTCAAGGTTTATTGCCTTAACTATGCAGGATCTGAGTACCGTTTTGCCCTGTTGTGGTCATTACAGTGCCTTGTTGCAAACCCGATGTCTGTAAAATAATTGGTTGTGTTTGATTTGACGTTATTGTGCTGTTTCCTTGTATTTGCATTCTTAACATTTGTATCTGGGCAGGAGTAAGATTTATGGGAATATTCTGTATTTCCCCATTAGGGCCAACTACTTGTTGAACTACTTGAATTTGACCACCAGAATGTTGTTGTTGAGCCTGTTGGTACTGGAAAAACAAAATACAATTTAAATTAGTAATATGTTAACACAAACATCCTCATTTATATTTAATAGAAATTGATACCCGATGTCGCATTGCTTACAGAATATTGTACCTGAGACCCTTGTAGCTGCAAAACGGTTTGTTGCGGTTGCGTTACAATTTGAGGTGCTTGAACAACAGTCTGTAAACAATTCAAAAGATGGTGTAAATTAAATAAAAGTTTAAAGTTCGTACAATCCCCAACCTCAGAAGCTGTTTGTGGATAACTATAACTGAAACTAGAACTATGAAGAAATATTTTAATTTTTGAATCGACAAGTACATGAACAAGTTCTGCTCAAGATCAGATGAAGATAACTGTGCTATGCATAGCCCCATTTGAAATAAAATATTTCTATTTCTATAATGTTTAACAATAATTTATCCACACGATACTAAATTAACAAATTCAAATCTTTTTAAACTCGATAAAACGTTTTTACCGCTTGCTGGGTTCCAGCATTTCCAGATTGAAGAACCTGTATTGTCGGCATTCCTTGAACTGACTGTTGAATTATTTGTACACCACCCCCAGCAGTTTGCTGTAATGCTGCTTGATGCTGCTGAGCCAACTGCAAATAGTATTGCACCTGTAATAAAATAGAATTCAATATATATAATAAACTTAATAGACTCGCTCACAGTTCCACAGAGCTCTGAGAACAAATAGTCCTGATCTGACTGCCCGTGCAGCTCGCAGCAACAAACGAGCAAGCGAAAACTAGAAAAGATTACGAGAATTTTGGTTGTCGTTGTCCGCTATGTAGTATCAGACACCCAGTAACTACCAAGGACCAAGAGGTCTGTGTGGGACTTACTGCGCGCATTTTATTACAAATATGATAGAGATTAGCGATTATCTAACCTGCTCAGTTCCTATGTTTGTTTTCGTTTCTTCCTTTTTGGCTGGCTTTAACTCATCTCTAGGAACAATATCTATAAGGAAATCAAATTGGTCGTACTTCGTGATTGCCATTGCAATGTCGTTCCTCTGTAAAAAAAACAAGTCCATTTCAAACACAAATAAATGTCCATTAAGCCAGACCTAAAATAAACTATACGTATATGAATTATTAAATAGTACGTACTAACACGTAAAGCAAACCCTCTCATTATTGATAATAAATAAAATGTTTACAATTACAATCTACATACTACTATTACTACAAACCTGTAAAGTTCTTCTTTTATTATCTTCTGTGTGTATCCAAGCTCGTAAAGTTAACTCATGGATAAAGATTTCTGCTGCCTTTGCAAAAAGAACTGGCGCCTCAGCACTTATCATTTTTACGTCCTCATCTAGCTTCATTATCTTTTTAATCCGAGCTAAAGGCAATTCCTGAGTCCTCAAGTCGGTCTGCAATGCAAATATGAAAATTATAAATTAGTTTAGTATAGGATATTGGATTGACGATAAAGCACTGAATACAGATTGCATCCAACAAACCAAATAATTTGAGTGACTTACACTGACTGCTGTCAAATTACGAATATCATTCGTAACATTAGGCCAGAATTCTTTTAATTCCTGTTGGGCATCCGAAGGTCCGGTTGGTGAAGACGATGATTGGGCCATGACTACAAATGTGCTCAAGTACTAATTGGCTAATAAAACAGTGTGCAATTTTCGATTTTCAGAAGAATGACCCCTTCGACGATGATTTGACACTGAGAAATCAGTTCCTAGTTTCGATTTGATGCTTCACAAGCTACTCGACCAATCACTCTAATGGAGTCGCGTCCTTATCCAATCTCCTCAGATTCCCTATTCTACAATGTACTGTAGAGCCTGGTGCCGAACAATATACAGGTTTGTAGTACAAAGGCGTAATTATACTGTGCAGGAAAGGTAGTTCGTACGACCATTTAATTTGTTAAATGTAACAATTTCAGGGTAATCTTAAAACAGCCGACAGGCTTTGAAAAATGAAAAATTGAAAAGTAATTTTCCATTAAAATTAGGTTTGCAATTTTTTATTTTACAATTTTTCATAAACCCTCCATTGTTTGTCCTTTCTGAAATTAATAGTAAATGCCAATCCCTAGTTATAGTCAAATGCGAAGTAGTAGTAGAGCGAGCATGCATCATGTGCTCAATACCGTTTAATTCGTGATTTCATTTAAAACCGTGCTCATTGGATATATTCCAAAGGCACTACCATTGTGGTAGCCATTCGAATTTAGAATATTTAAGATGGGTTGTTTGTAAACAAGCGCAGTTTTGTGTGCGTCACCCTGTATTTCGCGGTCAAACTTTAAGCTGGAATAAACTTATTTTCACAGCACTTCACACTTTCATTTTTTTTAGATGTTCTAAACTCGAAGGGCTATCATTGGAATACTACTGAGCAGACAAAAATTGTGTGTAAAGACAGTTGGACAACAATTCCGAACAGCGGGCCCTAAGTGTAGTATGGCAAAGAACATTGAGAAAGGCTTCGCGTCTGGAGAGTGTAGTAGAGTTGTGTTGCATCAAGGGTTGATCGTTAATATATGTTTTTGAACAATTGTCGTCCACTTGACCGTTCGAATAAATATGACAGGTGCACTCTTCATGTCCATCTCAATGTGTTTGCATTTGACAATTTCATTAGTTAAAATCAAATTATAACATAACGGCGGCAATATACCGCATCGGTTTTCTGTACTGTTAGCCCTCTGTTATAATGGAAAGGAAAATGCAAGTAATTGGAAATGACGTCATCCGCTCTACGCATAATAATGGCATAAATATCCTTTGTATACAAATAATACTGAAGCTAGAACCTTGAGAAGCCGAGTTTGCACGAGAAGCTGCACGTTAGTACAGAAGATCCCGATTCCACCAGTATTGAAAAATTGCAAGATGATAGAATAGAGTATTTCGTAAGCGGCTAATTTCCTTGAGTATAATTTACGTAAAATGAGTTGCATGAATATTTGAAATCTCTCTTTTCATTTGCTCACACATTTGAGTGACGTTCTTTCACTTTTGCATATCAATCCCGTCCTGTTTTAGCTGCATTCGTATCCCCTTCTACTTTATTTTTGGGAACAACTTTCACTTGCGCTTCCGGTGAAAATATCTTTGTCATTATTAGCACGAGGGACTAATAAGCACCAAGAATAATAAATTTACATGTAAATTTATTTTGCCGTCAAAAAAATTAAATTAAGGGTCGGTAAAATGGTCCGCTCCAGGGTCTCGTGCTCTCCGTCCTATTCCAGAATTTAATTACAATTTTTATAATTTAATAGAATAATTCTGGCAAATAAAGGTGCTTATATGGCCACGGGGCTGGGGAATAATTATTGTCCCTTTTCTCAATATTTACGAGTGACATAATGGACATACATACTCCTGATTCATGGAAGAATTCCCAATAATCTCACCTTCTCGTCTCTCCATTTCACTCAACAAATTAAAACATCTCTGAACGAAATAATATTACTGACAGCAAACTTACTTTCAAACGCAATCCCAGAGCTCCTTGGAATTTGGACGGCAATGTTTGGAAGGTCAACCTTTTACATAATGTCCTACTTACCTTCGATTGCTTGATCTTGATCCATTCTATACTGAAGGATTGATCTAAGCACTTAAAAATTATTTCATTTGTTGTCGTTTTCAGATTATTCCTATCAGGAGCATTTGCTTACATAACTTATATCATCCAGTCGTATTCGTATTCGTATGTTGCATGCAAATGCTGTGTTGTTTGATTGTTTGTTATATAAAAGTGCTGTCAGTGTAGTACATAATACAGGACACAGAGTACTAGTACACAGTGCACAGTACACGTACTGACGTAACAGCGTTGCGTGATAGTGATACCGATACCTAACGTGAGTGTAGTACTCGTTGGGTTAGCTAGCACAGCACAACTAGTGATACGCTGGCATTTATACTGCCTGTTGTGTGGAAATTGTGGAATCGAGGCCGAGGTGCTAAGTGCTTAGTACTAGTCACATTGTCACATAGCCACATTGCATTGGTGTCGTTGCCTAAAATAAACAAATTATATGTGAAACTTTCATTAAGTAATTTGAATGGAGATAAGTAAATTAAATTAGGAATTTAGAGCAAAAGAAACTATAAAAAAGGTAAAACACCAATCAGTTTTGTTTGGTGATTGACGATTTTTGTTTGTTTTTTAGTAGTGTTCTAAAAATTGACATTTGGGAATTTGGGATTAGCAGTCAAGTACTAACTAACAAGTCGAAGTTCTACTGGTGCTCATCTAATCAGTTTACTGACCCTCCAAACACCTAATAAACGAATTCCAGTCCAGTGATTCGACAAACAATCGATTGACTTCCATGTCCTATAATATGTAACATAGTAACATCAGCTTAGTCAGTGCAAAATTATAACTGTCAACTGTTGTAATACACAACAGTCACAAAAATTCATAGAACTTGTGCACATCGATTAAACAGCTGGCGGAGTGAGTAAACAAACGAATAGTCATCATGACGGACGTGTCGGAAAGCCTCATCTTGTAATATTTAATTTATATTTTACACCTAATACCACTATTAAACAACTATCTTAAAAACTGTATCTGATGTATGTGTATATTAAAGTACATTTTTTTGATAGAGTGGAAACATCTGAGAAAATTTACATACACCCTTCCACAATTGGAACTGCGACAAAATATGTGGTTATTAATCGTATAACGGATGAAATAACACTGTCTGGTACGAACGATTTCTATTTTAAAACATTTTAAACATACCAAAGCAGGTTAATTATTAGTTCGGATAATATAACTAATACAACGGTCTGTCCGCTGAAAATGTGTGTGGTAGAGACCATTGCTGACCTGAACAACTCGGACTGTAAATCGTAATCAACTTGTCTCTGCTATTTTGTATATATGATCACACATCACACTACGTTGAGTTTCTTTAATTTCCAAAGTGGAAGCCTAATACATCAAACAAGGGTTGGTCTGGTAGAAGAATGGTACCGAACTGAGCATTCACTAAAACCCAAGCTAATCTACATATAATTCAGTAATTCATCAGAAACGGGTTTATTTTTCGTGTCGGAAATCAACTGCGGTAAAGATTAATGCTAAACGAAATTGGTGGTATGATGATAGCTTGGGGGGATTCGATTAGCTCACTTGACATCAAAATGCTCACGTGGCACGAAACTGTCTTTGTTCACGTGTGTTACGCTTCTACTTTCACGTCCGAGTAGACTGAGACTGGTCAGTTCTCCCACTCTTTCGTCATGTCAATTATGCAATCCAAATGATACCTAGAGTTAGTAAATGTAATTGTAATACATTTGACATTTATTTCATAAGTTGATATGTTAGCGCATGATGCTTTTACATCAGTTTACAACCCAAATTATTTAAAGTTAAGGAATAAAAATCATTTGTTTCTTTTGAACAAATTAGCGGATCCTAATCTAATCCCAGATGTTGGACGAATTCGCACAATTTCCTTCGGTGGAATACTTGGGGTTCTTAACCTCATTGCTGGCCCATACTTAGTTATTATTAAATCACGAATTCGTATTGGCGAAATCAACACTCATGTGATTTGGCAGCTAAACCAATATGAAATAATTCCATTTAGGAAGACACTTCTTCATCTCTCCGAAAAACAGGTTTGTTTAGTACGAGTTAATTCAAACATGTATATTGTATATCCTTTATGTAACCACCTAACCCTTAGTGAATATTTCAAAGGCTTTATATATAAAGTTTCTATATTTCGATCATTTCGATAGTCATTTCTGATGTCGCGTGTATGTAGATTTAGCTTTACTATACTTGAACATTTCTACCAATATATTATATGGTCATTGTAGGTTCAATTCAACAACACGTACCTGGATATGATTAACACAATGTTGACAACACCAAGCTTTTACTTCTCTTACACTTATGACTTGAGTCAAAATGTGCAAGCATTGGATTTTAATTCCCCCGATTTCTTCAAGGTATGGTATCAATAACCTTTCTACTAACCTAACCTCTCTCACAATTTAGTTTAATTTTAAATTGTCACGTTGAACATATTTGTTTTTTGTCCAAAGCAAACTTTAATCGACAGAGCTGAATCAAGATTTGTGTGGAATTCACAATTACTTCAAATTTTCCAGGGGCGCACTGAATTTCATAAATTTTGTGTGCCTGTAATTCATGGATGTAAGTAAATGTACCTAATTTGGGTTTCTGTTCATGTCCCTATAAATAAATAAAGCATCAATGAATGTATAAATTAAATTTAACTAATTTCCATTTTTAAACAGTCGTTTCCGTGAATTCTGTTGACATAAACTCAAAGCAATTCAAGTTCATTTTAATATCAAGACGAAGCTCGAGACGACCTGGTACCCGTCTTTTTAGTCGTGGGATGGATTCCGATGGAAATGTCTCTAATTTTGTAGAAACTGAACAAATTGTCGAGTACAACGGTGACATCACTTCATTCGTTCAGGTTTGCATAATTTTTGCACTTCAATTTGAAATCGATTTTATGATCACCCTAAAATTTTAAAAATCATAGTGTTCGTCAAAGTTCAATAAATGTTATTTGAATAGATAAGAGGTTCCATTCCATTGTTCTGGACACAGAAACCAAATCTGCGATATAAGCCTAAACCAACATTATCACAAATTAATCAGAATGAAGCGTTCATAAAACATTTCGAGGACCTTAACATAAAATATGGCAGAGTTGTTTGTATTAACCTTGTAAGCGATATTCAGACTTAAAAACGCTTTTAAATTGGATTGTACGATTAATTCGAAATTTGATTGTGCTTAGGTAAATCAATCGGGATCAGAAAGTTCTTTAGAGACTGCCTTTAAACAACAAGTGGAATCTTCGGGTATCTCTTACGTGAGGTATTTTCTATAGTATAATTGAATTTTACCTAAAACACGTTTTACTGGAATGGGATTTTTTGGTATTGTATAATCGTTGTAAAACCGTTGTAGTAACTTATGTGTATTTTGTATAAGTAAGCAAATGTCTTTATGAATTGAAATCTGCTGCAACAATTTCGGTTTCGCATGTTTTGTTGCCCCCGTAGTAATCAAAGAGCAGCTGGAAAGGGAGATAATGCAATTTATTTTTTGTGTAGATATGAAGCCTTCGATTTCCATCATGAATGTAGAAACATGCGATGGGACCGTACTGAAATTTTAATGAACCGACTTGCCGGGGAAATTGATGAATTTGGATATTTCGTCAGATCTCGTGGGCAGAGGCTAAATCAAGACGGTGTATTTAGAACAAACTGTATTGATTGTCTTGATCGAACGAACGTTATCCAAGGTCTGTTGGGGAAAATTAATTTGGAGAAAGTTTTGCAGGTGAATTTTATTCCTCACTCATATCACTCAAACCATACATAATAGAATTTATCTGGACTCACAGGTTTTTCCTATTTTGTCATAGATGTTGGGGATTTTGGGTGAACAAGAAAGAATTTCGTCACATCATATGTGCGAGTTCCTTTTTAAAAATGTTTGGGCAGATAATGGAGATGTTGTTAGCATTGAATACTCAGGAACCGGAGCCCTTAAAACTGATTTCACACGTACTGGAAAACGAACCATACTTGGAGTTATGCGAGATGGGTACAACTCTGCTGTCCGCTACATTAAGAATAATTTCAGTGATGGGTTTCGTCAGGTATTTACTGTGTAAAAATTGAATAGAGTTTATTTCTGTTATGCCCCAACTAATAACAATTCAATTTTGAAGGATGCAATGGATCTATTCCTGGGAAACTTTCGAGTCAAAGAGCAAGAAGGTACAGGTGCTATTTCTCCTTTGGAAAAGAATCGTGATTGGAAATATTATACAGTAAGTTGTTACATAATATCCCAACTTTTTGTTACTGCAATTTTATCCATATATGTACAAATTCTCAAACAAATAGAAAATTTTAATTTTTGTGAAATCCTAGTTGCCTATCCTGCTAATCGTATCTATGGTCATGTGGGCGTCCTTGATAAT
This sequence comes from Plutomurus gul, assembly GCA_019776185.1. Lineage (NCBI taxonomy): Eukaryota > Metazoa > Arthropoda > Collembola > Entomobryomorpha > Tomoceridae > Plutomurus > Plutomurus gul. The sequence continues at coordinate 20,684 of JABASC010000298.1, forward strand.
TTTCCCATCCGAATATTCAACGGAGTACTTGTTGTATATACTCTTTTGGGGCTCGATGGTTTTCTCTACTGGAGGTGTCATAATGTTTTTCGGCACTGAATTTGTTGATAATCCTGTTCTAACAGAAGTGAACCGACTTACAATGTGACTAAGCAATGTGTAGTAATGAGTAGTGTCATGTGTTATCAACTAGACCAGCGTAACGACGTTTATGATAAACACCATCTTTTCAAAGCATGGCACAATAATATACATCCGTATTATTTAACTCTTCGTCCAAATAGTGTCACTATCCATTAAAAATATTTCATTGAAATAAAATAATATAGTTAGTTTATATATGCGGGATTTGAAGTGTGTGCTAAATATTGATTTGTATCAGTTTTAATCATAATATGAATGTAATGGTTTGTATTTTTAAAAACCGCCTCAGTTAAAACTATAATCAATAATAGTAATGTTATTGTTGTCTTTTGTGAACACATGCAAAGTCCATTATTAGCTTGCTATTGAATAAGAATGATAATATAATGGTAGAAAAGTATACCAAAGATATTAAAATTAAATAAGTACACTGCAGACTGCAGTGGGTATATTTAAATTGATTTTATTGTGGTTGATTCATCATACAACGCGGATTAGACTAGCAATAATTATATGTACCTATATACATTACACACACAATGACCTTCAGCATTGCACCAACAAAAGCTTGTACTCCATTCTACTTCTATTTAAAAGTTTTTTACATTTGCGTGCGTATTAATGATGACCGTGATCATGTTCATGATCTCCCTTGTCCATTGCAGCCCCTACGGCTGTAGTAATGACAGCAGCGACAAAACCATATATAAGTCCACGTCCAAAAGTTTTATTCAAAATTTGAAATGTGGTTCCACCTCTGGCTTGGAGGTTATATTTCCAAACTTCATTTCTGCGAAACACAAATCGATTATGTTATGCACGCTTGCTGTCACATAGAATTTGCAAAAAATACTACCAATGTGCTCTTCTATATAATTAATTTTACCGGAGCCATGGGTCCTTCAGTCCCTTGGCAGCTAATGCTCTCTTTACAGCCATTAGTTCCGGAACTGATTCCACTTTGTAAATCCTATAATCAGGTAGCTTGGGTACTTCAGGCTTCCCGTGGTGACCATGATCGTGACCACCCATAGCGATATTAGTTAACTCAAAGCGATTTCTTCAAAAACCAAAAATTTTCAACTATTCCAACCAACCGCAACCTCCAACTCCAAATAAATGTATTGTTTTGAGTAAAAACTATACATCAAATTGTTGGCGCCCGTACTCTTTTCGCGATTGCATTTTTACAACATAGATGGTAGGCCACACGCGGATGAATTTTATTAATTAATAATTTTAATTTGTATGAGCTCTTATATATACAAAAGATAATCTAAATGGTGTTTGGTGTCAGTCATATATGTCAGATAAAATGAGAATTGAAACAATGAGTTGTCATTCATTTTGATTATTATTATCATATCTACATTTGTCATTTGTGGTTATGTAACATTATTGAGGATTGTAATATTACCATTGCATTGTACTGTTTCCAAATGTGTAAGAAATGAAAAATCAACCCACTCTCCGAATAATAAACAATAAATAACGTACTGCTAGGATGAATGGATAGAATATAGAATGATGGAAACTCTTAACCCTTCCACAATTTATATACAAAGAATGATATGGTCGGTATGGGGTATGGGGCAGAATTCATGAAATCAGAGTCAACATGCTGATCTCCAGGCCCGGTACTTTTTCACTAATGTACTACATATACTAATACGATAGTAGAGGCCGCTGCTACGACTAAATGGGACGAGATTATTGAGCGCTTACATAAAAGTTACCTCCTGTCAAGTAATATTCGGATGTAACTTTTTTCTAATTTTCATATTTCTGTGCGCATATTACTCTTAAACAAAATGGCGCAGAGTGTGCCTCGCCCTCTGGCTGCAGCATTTCAGCTAGTGTTCGTGACACCTATCTTTCTAACAGCAGTGCGAAAGCAGAATAGAAACTCTAATGCTTAAGGAATTTGGAGTTTCCATTTTAATTTATTGACTTTTCTTAGATAAACTTAATTGAGGGGATCTTATAATAGAATGGTTATGTGGTGGATCGCATTGAGAGTTTTGCTCATATTTTGCTGAAAAATTAAAAAATTGTTCAAAAAGTGAATAATTCTTCAAAACGAAATAGTGACTACTTCTGTTGTTCTGATTAGTATTAGATGTTTTGGGATCCGGATCCGCTGGTAGAAAAACCTAAGGTACCGACGCTACTTGGAAATTTTCGGCTGTTTTTGGAAGCCCGTGTGTGTATTTTAGTGGACCGGGAAGAAGATGTTTCCAAACAAACGTTCGCAGTTCGGAACTTTTGTTTGGAAGCATTAAGGTTACGAAGTGCTCTTATACTAGAAAAGTGGTTGTTGTATTTACGAAAAATCGAGCAAATCATCCAAAAACATAATTTGGCTTGCCCTATATTTGGAGAAATTGATTTTTTCCCCGATTTTTGATCTAAGTTTAGTATTTTTCTCAGCTCAAGTACCATCCCAAATATTGCCCAGCAATAATCCTCAAGTTATTGCTCTTGTAATTGAATTTGTAATACAATGCATAGAAACCAAATAATATTTGAGGTTACTTTGGTGGACTCTATCTCCAGGGCCACAAAATACCCTAGGCGCCACTGTGACTGTACCTTTGTTGGTGTATGGTGCTTTGCCGATACAGTCTAATTTTCATTTTCTTCCGGACAATTAAGGTATTACTCTCGCTATTCATAGTAAACACTTTTAATAATTGTTAGTTTTATGAACAGAATTTGCGAAATTTAATGGTGTAAACAAAAACTTAACCCTATTAGGTAAGCTCCACCGTCACCTGTATATGTTACAGAATATACCCCGTGGTTGTGTGTGCAATCCAGTTCCACTTTTATTGCAAATATCATTCGACGGTAGTAGTTTCCAGTAGAGCTCTCACTTCCACTCTATTCATAAAACATTTCAAGTTAATTAGTTCATCATAGACTTTTCATGTGTTTTTATCCAGCTCTAAACTCAAATCTTGTCTTTGCAAAAAGTTTATTTAAAGATATTTTTGCAGCGATTACACCAGACTGACCGCGACCGAACATCTTGCATGCAAATAATATTGTAAAACAGTAAAACCCCAACAGAAGAAACTTTAGGGCATTGGCCAATGCCGAAAATCTGTGTAAAATACGTACATTTCGTAAGAGCGTCTAGAGCGTAATGCAGTGCGGTGGTAGCGCATATTCATGGTATATGGATAGTGCTCGCTTTAACTCGCATAGTACTTTATAGCCAGTGTGTCCATAGTCCATTGTGTATATGACTGGGGTTCCACTATAAATAATAAGGGATGACTGATAGCAATACACGTATAATGAAAACCGAAAAAACATCACATACCGTTCCCCCTCGTAAAGCCATATTATAGTAGCGTGCAGATGGTAATGAAACTATAAAAAACCAAATCCTTTTTACTGTGTTGGACTACGAAACTAAGATATTATTTAATAAAATAATTTATTACGGGAGAGCAAGTGTAAGTGTAGAAACATAATTTGGACATAGTCAAACAATTCATTTTGTGGTTTTGGGGCTTTATAATCACAGGACTGCCCAAAACCGTGTCGTCGCGAGATGCATAATCTATGAATTTTAATAAGTCAATTTATATCATATCCCGCCCTTCCTTTAGCACTTACTACCCAAAGTTTTTTTTATATACCCTTGTAGCGTTCTGTGTACGGAGGAAGGGATTCTAGTCAACATTTTTTTAAAACTTCCACAATTTGAGTTATTGCTCATTTCTACCTTTAAACAATTTACGATAAACTAAAAACTGTCACATCAGTCTTTACGTCTGACACTGACAACCCCTACCTGCATCTAGTGTCGACGTCATACATGACTCTCACCTTAATAGGTAAAGTGATTCCCAGCAAGCAGAAGTGTAGCAGGGAAGTCCGTAGTCAGTGCTGCTCTAGTGGCTCGTTGGCTTACTGCCACAGCGAAAAGAATTATCGTAGATAGCGGATGACGATCTGAAAAGTCTTGTCTGCAATTCCGCAAATAGTATTCAGTGTCTAACTACCTTTATATTCAATGTACTTTAGCAATTCTCAGCATTGCTACTACCAAAACCAAACTAACACAATTTGACTTTGAAAAAGTACTCTGCATCACATATAAGCAAGTTGGAAAGAAATCTGCAGCAGCAAGCCACAAAGTATAGTTTGCAAAACTAGGAGTAAGGCCAAAAGTCTACAACTAAGGGTGAGATCAGCTTTTCAACATCCTCGAGTCAGGCAAGTAAAGTTCCAAAAAGAAAATATTAATTTATTTCGTAATCTATAGTGCATTGCTGTCTGCCGTTGTTTGTGTGACTGTTTATTATGTGACTGTGGCAGTGGCATCGTCATCGTACTTTTTGTATATAAAACGAAAGGGAAAGGGTCAATCGTGTGAGTATAAAAGTGAGAACGATGACGAGAGGCAGATTAATATTAACGTAACTGCAGACAACAGATGACAGAGCCATAACCGCAAGTTGACTTGCTGAGTAAACTAAATGACCTAAAGAAGCTAAGATGTTTCTTCCTGTGAACATTACTCGTTATTACTAATAAGAATAACAAATATGCAGGAGGTTGATGTGTTGTGTCGTCATGTATAGTTTAAATTTTCACAACCATGCCGTGTTCAATTGTGAATAATCCAAATATTTTTTTATTTATTATGATAAAGGGATATAGCGGATTCTGAACTCCGAACCCCGAAAATTCAATTGTGATATACACGTTAGTGACCGTCATGTTTGATTTTGAAACTTGACTACTTTTGACATAAAGCATTCATTGTACGTACATTTACTGTGTTTTGGGGATAATGCACCAAAACAATGAAATCGCAACAATAATAGAAAAAAAAACATTTTTATGATTTTGAAGCACTTGCATTTCTTCATGTCTAAAATATTGCTTTCTCCTACGACTTTACAATGTCCTTTTCTACTGCATTGAGAGCATTCTGTTGTACAGAAACGAAATAATTATTATTCAACTATATATGATTACGGTCTGAGTCTTTCTACATAAAGAAAAGTCCACATGTGTTGGATTACAAAATCTTGCTGATTGATAAATGCTCCTCCCTATTTTTGTTTTGCAAATTATGCTAATGATAATTTTCGATTTTGGTTCTGGTTGTGAGTACTGCATTCACTTGAAATTGTTCACCCAATTAGGGAAAAGAGGATTTTTATTATAAAATAACCTGTTATTAGTTATTTTAGTTTGTCTCCATGTTTCTATGTATGTGGGTAGCTTTCTACATGTGACATGAAGGGGCATTCATTCGTTGTCTGTCTGTCTCTATTAAGATGGTGTGACGCCACAATGTGAGACGTGTATATACGTAATTTTAGTCGTAGTCGCCCTCGCTTAAAACGTAAAAAGTAATATTGTCGAGGATGCCGCGGACTCTTGATAGTAAATTAGTTGGAGAAAGTGGCGATGTTGTCTTTCTCTTCCGCGGCAATGAATACATGAAATGAAGTTAATCTAATTACTTTCACTTGCAGGAGTGAAAATCATCCGTTGTGTTTTGTGTCCACCTGAACTTCGGCGAGATACCATTCTCCACCTCCCTTTGTTTCTGTGTGGCTTTGGAGGTAATACAGATAGGTTTTGTAAGAGACTGCTGTGACAATAAGCTTTGTCACGTAATAACTTAGGAATTAACTAACTTAAAAGGTATTTCAATGTTTTAGTTTATACACTTTCCAATTATTGTGTATATGTTAAATCTAATTAATGCTTCCTAACTAATAGAACAAAATGCCCGAGCAAATTCTACAAATTCAACCAGAGCATGAGCTCAAATTTAAAGGTATGATTCAATATTTAACGTATTCAACAAATTTGGCATTTGCAGTTTTGTTGGTTGGGTTTTTTGAAGTTACAATCGTTATATGCTTATTTGCAGGGCCATTTACGGTTCCAACAACCTCTGTATTAAAGCTAACAAATCCATCGGATCGACGAATTTGCTTTAAAATCAAAACAACTGCTCCTAAACGTTACTGTGTGCGGCCAAATGCAGGCACCTTAGAGCCAAAAAACAGCATTAATATTGCAGGTAAAAATAAAGTTGACAACAAAAATCAGTATGCGACATATATATATATATATATATATATAATGTATATTAATCCAAACCACTCATGCGCTGTCGTCTACAGTTGTATTTCAACCATGCGAGCTGGAACCCACGGCTAATAAACATAAATTCATGGTCCAAGCCCTGTATGCTCCTGATGGCGATTTTAATATGGATGCTCTTGTAAGTATAGCTACGATATAATAATCGATGTTCTACGGAAGCAATCAAATTTTACAGTGAAATTTATGCGATATGTGGAATAGTGGAAAGACGTTGACAACACCAAACTCATGGACACTAAACTTCGTTGTACCTTCGAATTACCATCGGATGCAGTGAGTCAAAATGACCTAAATGCTGTCCAAGAGGAAAAAGTCACACGATCGAAAGAAGACGATGTCACTTCAACAAAGTCCCATAAGGTAATAATGTTTATTAAATAATAATTGTAACTTATTTGTTGTTTGTATCATATAAGTTTGAAATGAAAGGGTAAGATTTTATAGCTAATAAAATCCATACCTGCCTTTTAATTACTGTATTGTAAAGTTTAAAGTATGTTTGGGAAGCATGATTTCATTGTTTCGTGGTAGTTTTTGTAAATTCTTGTCTAGAATGGTTTGCCGCTTAGTCTTCCATTGGTAAATTTGATTGCGACAATTATTCATTATTACTTTTTTTTTTGCTGAATATGCGTTGCTTACGATTTTATTGTTTACATAAAATGCTTATTTTTGGCCGGTTAAAGTATGGTTTTTATTTATTTTCAAAGTAAGAATATTTTAGTGTTTTTGAGTGCTAATGTTCGTACGCAATTATACCTATTTTCTTTTAAAAAAAAGAATTAATTCCTTAATGTTAAAACTGATTACACAATAAATTTCACATAGTAAAAGAGTGGCGTGTTTGCACTATTAATGAACGATGGACGGGATAATAGTATAAATAGAGCGAGGTTATTCGGCTATTTATATGTACACAAATTTTTCCATACAAGTTAATCAAGTTTGTTGAGCTAAAATGGAAAACGGAATTTCCACCATTTACAATGAAATAAGCTTTATGTTTCTCACAAAGGTTGACGGACACATTCTACCGGAGAACGATGCTGTACAACATGATTTCTCAGACACCTATGATTTGAATGATGTACGTTATTTGTGGGGGCTGCCTATATTTTTTTATATTTTCCAAAACATTTTGCGATTTTGCTTTGCTTTTTTGTGGATTTATTTTTGTGTTATAAAAATCTAGTTCAAATATACTTTTTAATCGAAAGGGAATCATGTAAAAAATACGCAACGAATATTATTACACTGCTTCAGTATGTTTACATAATAAATATTTTTTGTGCAGAGCGCTTCAGATGAGGGTCGTGGAGGTAACGATTCATATCGAACCCTACAAGAGTCGCTTCAATTAAGACAAGAAAACTCCAACCTTAGGGTAAGAAATTTGTTTTGCATTCATATTTAAATCGGCTAGTTGTAAACTAGACAGTCAATTTGATTTTGATTTGTCTGAATTAACAGGAAGAAATAGACAGATTGAAACGAGTTCTGAAGTCCCGAGACGTTGGGGGAAACATGGCAGTCGGAACTAATGCACCTCCTGCCGTCACGATGTTGTGGATTGTTGCCGCACTTGTCGCAGCTATATTCGGTCTCATTCTCGGGAAATTCATTCTCTAATCACCTTTAAAATTCAAAAGCTACCTTCCACGTGCCCTTTAGTATCGTACTATTCACACCTCTCAATTCTTTTCGTATTCATATACGCCGTTCACAATCAATTTGCACTGTTCCATATGAGTATAAATTGTCATCGATATCTCATTTATTAGCTGATGTAGAATATGCTCTGACCACACTTGCAAGCTTCGTAATAATTGTTTTAATTGTCATTTATCATTGTCAACCGTAATACTAAACAATCGGTATCGTCTTGTATAACTCGTAGCAGTGTACAAGGTACTGACACACTTATCTCCACAATCTGTCCTTGTAATCTTGAGTACGTTAGTGTACTTGTAGGAATGTCCTTCACATAAATTCAATTTTAAATTTAGATGTTTAATTGTATTCAAGTGTTCGTCCTTAAATGTAAAACTCCACAAAATGATAAAAAGAACTGTTCTAATTTTTAAAGACATGCTTTAATTTTTAAAAATTGATTTAGTTTGTGGTACCCTTGAGCTTGTTTCATTATGCACACCCACCAAACTTTTTCCAACAGAAATTTACCTGCTCTACTGTTAATTAATGGGTTAGGTAGTTTTCAATGTATCAACATCACTCTTACTTTTAATTCTGTACTGAACAGGTGAAAGTAAAAGAAAATACAGGAACCCAAACCAATGAGTTAGCATTGTATTAAGTATAAAGTAATTAACGATAGACACAAAACACACACATGTTAAAGTATGTAATGTTTATGCAAAAGGAATTGTTGAAGTGCTACAAGCGCCTAAATGTTTCTATCTCGGATGCATGTTTAGTATTTAAAGCCACCTCTAAATTAAACGTATAGTATGCCAGTATGGAATAATGAAATATGTGCAGTAGACATATTTGAGGGACATTACGGATGTGTTGGTGCTAAAAGTTCTTTGAAATTATGACTTTTTTTTTATTCAAAACGATGTAACACTACTCTTTGCGGGAGATTTCCCAAATACAACTCGTCGTGGTCGTGCCGTTGGCAGGCACTGGCATGATATCTCAAAAGCCAATTAATGATTTTTTACACAATTTGATTTTTGTCACAATAAACAATAAGTTTTTTCCATGGCTTTTCGTTTTTTTCATTAAATGGAATTGTGCAGCTCCAAAATAGCGAATTTTTTGGGGGTTAAAATGGACATTTTGAAACAAACGGCAATGTGCTCTCTAAATCTGTTTGTGTTTTACTACTAATTGGAATATTGTTCAAAAGCTACAGACCAATGTGACTAGGCAAAAGAAAATCAGACTCTTACGTAATCTTGGCGCCAGGGCTTTCGATTGTCCATTTAGAATTGCATTTGAATATGATTTTCTTTTGTCTGAAAAAGTGTCAGATAAAGTTCGGTTTTAGAAAAGCTGTCACAATGAGTAGTTTTCACATGTATTCAAAATTTAAATTTTGAAGACCATCACAATGAAAATCTTCCTGTAATAACATATATGATCCAACGTATTTCATGAATTTTTCCTGGGACATATAATTAGCCTGTATCAAAATGTCTGCATGTCTTTGTGCCGTGCAAATTTCACAGAATGACTTGACAAACTTGTTTACTTACACCAGCCTTCACGAATTCATGATCCTAATATATATATTGTAACGTTTTGTGTAGATAAGCAATATAAAGCTCCAAATCGTACGCATAATAATACTAATTGTGTGGATACACATACATAGCTACTTGATATTAAGACACACAGTTTACAGTAAATCAATTAAGCCCCAAAATTGTAATTGTAATTCTAGTGTACATGCGAAAATTGAATGGTTAACTAAGGTAATAATGTACCTATCTCCACGTAATTGCAATATACAAGCATACAAGTTGTACCCCACATTGTCAAGAAATGTTATTAGCTGGAACGGTGAATCATACCTTGTGAATTTCTAAGTTACTACCTACCTAATAATAATGTGTAATTAATAAAAACAATGTACGTATTTCATAAGTAGAAGCTATGGATGGGATCCTAAACACAATTCAATGATGAACTAATATAGGGGGCAAGTATATAGTTGGATAAGTAATGTACTAATGTTAGGAAAAGAGGTAACTGATGATCCCCATGTGGAGGCTGAGCACAATTTTAGTAGGCAACGATATTATCCAATGCTTGTGTGTCCAATGCTTGTGTGGAGATTTTGTTCTGTTCATTTGTGCTCTGTATATTCAAATATGCCAAATTAGTATGAATGATAATGGTTTGATTTCATTATTATCATTTCAAGATGCTTACCTAATCAACCAGATCACTATCTAATCACATGTATGTATTTAGCTTCCCCTTGTGCATCTAGTGTTAAGTTTACTTAGAATGTCAACACATGCTAATTTAGTTTTCGTTTGATTCGTTAATTTATTGGGATTGACCGAAACAATTTGTCGCTATTTAATAATAGCTACACACAAATAAGTTTGACTTCTGATCTGATATAATGAACATGTAAAGGGAAGATAATCAATAAAATCGAATGAAAATAAAAGCATAATACTTCCACTTCGTACAAAATTCGTGCGTTTGTGAGCGTGCCAAGATTTTATTTAATTATTGTTTCTGGATATACATTTCAACCATATTAAGTAATTCTTTGGTCCAGCATTTGAGGTAGTCAAACAGAAGAGAATGCTATAAACATTTGCAAATTTAAGCCAGTTTACGCGGTTCCGCGTGGCGTAACCAACCAAGTTCATATTTACTGGTAGTTGGGCACCAGCAAGTACAGACATGATTTGAGGATATCACACAATTGTAATTATTACAAACACTACGTCCCCAATCACTCCAGAAATCATATTTGCTCGTGGAAAAGTGGTTACACTTCCGGGGCTTTCTTGGTTAAACTCTAGAAATACTGGACATAAAAATTACATATACATTGCACTAAATCTTATTGAATACTTCAAATGGATCCACTAGAAAACACTTTTACAATAAACAAATCATTAGAGTAGATCGTTTAATTGGTTTTTTTTAAATAGTTCAAGATATCGTATCGAATGTTGAAGTAGTTGAATTAATAGCGTTGTAAATAAGGGAGTGATTGAGTGGTACATATTGTGACGTTACAAGTTTTATCACTTCATGGGCGGCACAACCACCTGAAAAATAAATACAATAAATGTAAAGCACTCAAAAATAGGAATAGGGAGTAATAGGAAATCGGGTAGTACCTATGAAAGCAGCAACGGAAGGAATTTCAGCAGCCCCGTAACGACAAATTTCGTGAATAAAATCTTCCTTTACAGGAGCTGTTGACGAATTCCATTCGGTCAACATTTTGTTTAAACAACTCTAACAAACAAACACTTTGTTAATTAATGTAACATTAATAACAAAATTCAGGCAGATTCAAACCTTAAATCGAGCAATATCAGGCTCTACATCATTATCTAAGAGACCAGGATATGTGTTGTACTCAGAATGAAACCGGAGTACACCCCTTAGCATCACGTAATACATTTTATCAGGATCGCAGTCTTCCATGTTTTCGGCTATAGATAGCATTAAGAAGTTAAGAAAAAGATTTTAATGCATACAGTGGAGCAAGCACAGTGTAGTTTAACAACCTAAATCCATTAGAATTGCATTAGGACACGACTCCAACTCTTGATAAAATGGTTGTCCCCGAATCAGTCTTAAATTATTCACTTCTTTACAAAACAAACGAACTTCGTCGGCTTTTAATGTTATTCTCTGAGGACTTGTTTCTTGAATATGTTGCTGACAACGATCCAAAATATCTTCAGCATCTTTGGCAGCTTTTTCTCTATACCTGTGTGACCAGCAGCAGAGCTTTTATTAGAGTTGAATCTGGCAATTTGACTTGATCTGGCTCAAACAAATAACATACACAACTTACGCATTTTGCAGCGCAATATATTTTTGCGAGTCCGCCGTCATATCAGGTATAGTGCCTCTTAAAGGAAGTAGCCCATTATTTTCTCGAACAAATTCTTTTAAAGCAGCGCACATTACCCAAAATTTGGAACTCTGAAAATCACACTAAACATTACTTCGTGAAAATAAAACAAAGTGTGGCATGTGGTGTAGTGTAATTTACCTCTGGTTTTAACGCTTTAGGATCTCTCAAAATAGCGTCCACTTCGCGTGGAATTGAAGTTGGGGATAGCGCTTTGTTCACTGCCTTGATAGTTTCTTCATAACCATCATCCATAATTTCTAATCCAAGGCCAAGCAAATCTGCAAATGACAAATTTAGATATAGTACTTGTTGATGCTGCTTCAGTAGTAACCAAAATAACGATAAAATATATTTAAATGTTTCATTACACGCAGAAAGATATTCTTTAAACTCTTTTTTGTCTCTCATGTAGCAGGGATGAGTTTCGGTGGTGTCCATTCCACCACCATTCACACAAGATCCAGCTTTACTTTGCATGTATGACTGAACAGCCTTGTACAGCAAAACTAACCAAGGTTCTTTTTTTCCACTGGAAACACTGTCCATGTGTGCAATAAGTTCGGGGAAAGGAACATCTAATCGAAGATCTTCCTTGGTGCTATCAGGATGAGATTCTATAATCACATGTTCAGTCACTTGCAAGCGAATCCACCCAATAAATCCAATGCAGTGCATATAAACAAATGGCACATTGTTCTCCCATAATATTTTCGAAAGAGTAGTCAAAGTCCTGAATAACAGAGGCCAACATAACTTACACACATAACATTGTTTAAATATTCTTCTGAATTAACAGTCTATGGTTTACTTTTCACTTAGCAAAGACCCAACAACAACTGAAAATATATTGAAAAAGCTTGGATTCTGTTTCAAAATAGTATCCGGATGTTCTTCAATAGCTTCTCCATTGACATCAGAATTCAGTTCTAGTATAAGGCGTGTTGTTGCCGCTGCTCGATTCTTCCCCAAACTCTCAGAGTCCAAGAAAAAGCTAAGTAAATACATAATTTGAATTACCATTTGAACATTGTTACTGTCTATAACATTTTACAGACAAATTATACAAATATTGAAAATTGAGTTTTTTCATACTTGTTTCCTAAATCTTCTTGAGTAACTTCATGGCCATCCACAACTGTAAAATTTCCACATCCAGGAAGCACCAGAGACTTCAACATTTCTGTACCGGTAGCATTTGCATTAATGAGACAAATATGACTGTTTTCCAAGCGAGACTGTCCATGATCTCCCCAAAGCCTTTACTCACAAAATATTTCGTAATGAAACAAATAAATGCATGGTTATCGTATGAATTCAGATAATGTTGTGTAACTTGATGAAAATTACATACCGCAGCTGTCGATCATACTTTTTGCTTTTTTCTGAAATTTCAGGAGATTTTGGTGACGGAGACGCTGAAGCCATCATTTTGTAAACAAATTTCTAGCAGCCTCTTCACAAGTACAAAAAAGATACGTACCATTAACCGTTTCAATACATACCTCCGCAGGTGTTCAGGTTTACGAATACCACTAACTTACAGAACTAACGTATAAATTTGTATTTACTGTCAACTGTTTACTAGTAAAATTTTTACATTTCTAAAACATAAGTTATAGGAACAATGAAATACATAGTCAAAAAAAGACTTTTTATATGGCATACAATTTGGATCTTATGAAATACTTACTTCAGCTGACATCAACAATTGTGAAATCACTGAAAAGCAATCCTTTTTGTGTTCCCTTTCGGTTTACTCGAGAAAAGTCGTTGGTACGGAAGGCAATTTGATGAAGAAATCTAATAAACTTTTGATACTTTTGCGAACTACACAGCAAACTAAATACTATTGCCACTTTTCAACACTTTTGTCGATTTTTTAAATTACAAATATTACATGGAGCTGTCGGCAATTCGAATCTCCCGGATTTCTTTGAGTGGTCGTTCGATTTCTTGTTTGTCCGTATCACACACACGCAACAAACAGAAGCTTGCAAGTTGTGTTATGAATTGGACTTTTATTCCATGAAAATGTAGTCATGCAAAATATTTAAAAAATTGAAATGCCACAAGCGGATTACGCTTTTCATTACAATGATACTGATACTGTGATACGTATTATTATGATTGATATGTTTAGTGTTCATTGCAGGTACACTGTGTGTGTAAATAAAGTTTGACTAGCGTATCTACCTACTATCTACCTATTTTATCTGCTCATCTACGCATTTGCTGTTCCGTCACGTCTACAGAAACAGGCTCATAGTATTTAAGTTGCTATTTAAAGGGTGATTTATTTGCGAGATGGCTTTGGTTCACAAAAGACCTTTATTGAAGTCTGTGTTTAATAACTTTTATGATTCATGCACAATAAAGAAGTGACGTCTGCAAAAACCGATCAAATTTTAACCCCACCCCCCATTTCACACAAAAAATGGCCGCCGCCAATGTTAAAATCATACCCCTACCTGCACGTCCCATACCCCCTTCCCTTAACTGCAGACGTCTTGTTTGTTGTCCCTACACCAAAACTGCACAAACTGCTAGTTCTGGTCTGGTGTCTCCGAACTCCGAACAGCACAACTGTATATTTTTGCATGCAATTTTACTTGTTTTACAAGGAAAGCTTGATGGAAGTGGCTACGATTCCCGTTTTAATTAGACAGAGAACTTTGTATGATGTGACATAAATTAAAATCCAATACGTAATAAATATACAGATAGTGGTGCAATACCTTATCCAATTAGTACTTGGAAATTGGAAATGGTGATATATGTAGTATACTTAGACGTCTACCCTTTAGGAAAACCGAAATGAGAACTTCGTTGCACACAAATATGCGTATTTATTAAGCATCCATAGGCTTCGGTAGACAGTTTGCACAACTTTAACATTTGCGTTGCGATTTTGTTAACGTTATAAACATAGCAGTATCTACAGTTAATATGACTATTGTACATTATTTAGTAGGACCTAAGTATGTACATGATTTACATGAGATTGTCAAGCAATTGTAATAACGGCTCCAGCTTTCACCGTACCATTAAATTACACAGTAATTATAAGTTAGTGGTCTCAATTTCAAATATTTCCCATACACACATTATACGGATAAATGACTTATACATATTACATCTACAATCCTTTGATAGATGTACTTCTAAAAGAATATACAATCCACCGCAAATACCACCTCTATGAATCCACCTAAAACATGTAACACATTCTTATCGCTTCGCGTATACTATCGTTTAATGTCAATTTCATCAAACAATTTAAAAAAAGATTGATGTTTCGTGATGTTCTTGACTGTACTATTTATTCTAATGATTAATACATATTGTAAACGTCGAACATGCAATAAAGCATTGCAACATCTTTCTAAATACTTATACGTGCATCTAAATATTAAACGTTATAGATCCTGTATCTACAAATTTAAAATAACACATTTTTCAGCTTTCACAGAGATTACCTTCTACATGTACATGGAATTCGGAATGTACTAAATACTAAATTCAATTCCCTAAATTGATTTGATCCAGTCATACCACAGATAACGGGTATGCATTGCAGAAATGTGACTATGTGACCAAGTGGATTTTCATGCTCCTAACTTTACAGTTACCTATTACGCTAGCTATTTATTTTCTCTTTTGGTTTAATACCATGAAACGAGAAGATTTTCACAAATAAAGCCTTCTACAATTAATATAGATCATTCCACCACACCATATTATTCGTAGCAACTAATTGCCAATCATGATACATTACAATGAATGCTACGTATGGACAGATTAATAGCACAGCGTCGCATAGTGTAGGGTTCACAGCGTTCACAGTCACAGCTACACAACACCGTGCACGCAACAAGAACCTTTCACGGCGACGAACAATTTTGTTGATAGTGCAGTCACTTTCACAACTTTCTCCACAGCCTGCTCCTAACTCTAACAGTGTTGATTATTGCGATCTTAAGTTACTACATTATTATATTCTTAAAGTGTTACGTGTTGTAGAAAATCTTTATATTTCACAGAGCAGCACATTTATAGTACAGTAGACAGTAGTATTTTATTATAGCTCAGAGTAAGCCTATAAATGCGAATGGAAATTATATCGATTCACCCCTATCCGTTTTCGTTTGAAGTTTTCAAAGTATATGGTAGTGTTCTCTAACAACTTTTTACATCATTCTTGCGGAGTAATGTTCAATTTGTAATTCTGATAAGATTCCTCTCGACGAGTCGCCATGTGTCTGTCTGTCTTCAGTTATTTTTTGCTGACACCGAGTCAAAATTCAACGATCAGTGTGACGCGCCGTGAAGAGCCGATAATGAATTTTGAATATTAAATAGAAATTAATTGAATTCACGAAAGCACAACGTCATACAGCTCTCTTTATCATATTTATTTAGAAGAGTTAGTAATCGTACTGAATCACTACAGCGCACGGTTAAGCTTTGATGTATCCCACACTTTTTTAGAATTAGTATCCTTCATTTGAGAGAGCACAATATTAATTTATAAACATTACTGTTACATTTAGTGTATAATTAAAGCTCTTTTGGCTTGTAAATTACAAAAATCCAGCTCATAATCTGTCAGACGCTCTTATTCATATGAACTACATCTACAATACAACTACCCCTTTAACTTTATTGCTATAATAAGTAACAATAAGTAATATTACAGTTTTCTCCACTCTGTATTTACAAATTGCAATACATTTCTCAAGAGCACGAGAAAGCGTGTGTACAACAAAAGAGTACATAATTTTGTAGCGTTCCTTTTGTTGTTACGTGTGGCACAGAGTAATTGTGAGTAGTAGCACGGAGATGATGGGGACAGCGGACATTAAATTTTTGACATCCGAACAAGTTACGTAGGTACAGTGAGGGAAATTTACATTCACCAAGTTTGCAATTTCCATAATGAACTCTTCAAATCAATTTATCTCTGTCCAATTACTGTCTCGGGATATTTGTTGTCCCGTTATCTACTACCACTACTATTAAGTATACACACAGAGCACAGCCTTAAACTAGTTATAAAATTAACACAGAAAACTTCTTTCACATTAAGCCCATCACATGCATGCATGTTCATTTCTCTTTGTAGTAGTCCTCTAAGCGAGCCTATACATTGTTTGTACAGGTAATGTTCTGCATTTTATTTACAATGCCATCCGAGTATAATTCTAGTGTGCAGAAGTCACAAGTGTACTCGTGGTGAGTCATTAATTAAAGTTTGCTACTTATTGGTATAGTTGCTTCTAAATTTAGCTTACATACTTAACACTGTGCTTAATGCCTTACTCCTCTGAGCCATGTTTTTAATTTTCTATGTGTATTTCTGTCTCTACTCCAAAATGCACAATTATTTTATCTAAAACCTACAAATAGTACTTCTTCGTACGCTCTCCGATTCTTCACTCGTTAATTAATAGTTTGTCGTTATATTTACTAGAATACAAATACTTTACTTGCACATCAGCAGAATATTTATTTTTCTAAGCTAGTTGGTCAATGAATAGCTCGCGCTTACGTTCGATTGTACTTGAATTGTAAATGATTTTTTCGTTAATAACAAAGCCGAATTGATTGTGATGAACAAGTTATAGTTGTAGTGATTGTCGTGTCAATGTGTGATCCGCATGAGTAGCACAGGGTTATGTCCGTGCTTTCTTTGGACATAATTACTAATCCGACTAAAATACGTACCGATGACAGATTATACTCCTTTTGTTTGTTTCATGCCTACTTAAGTTGTGTACATAAACTGGGTGATGGAGGATGGGAAACTAATTAAGACTCTATCCTTACACTAATCTTTCTTGTTTTTTGACATTTACGAATTAGGGCGTTCTTTATTGTTTTATTCGTACCAAAGGTCAGAGATCAGACCGGATGATTTTTCGTTTGTGAATTTTATATGCTTGTCCAAACTCCAAACCTGCCGTTATCTTATAGGTATACACTTACTGATCCTTACCAATTGCAGAATAAGTTGTAGGAGTCGACCAGAGATCAATAATATTATGCGCGGTAAAATAACATGGGTTTTCATTTAACGGCGGCGAACATTACCACCGCTACGTGGTATGTTGAAAATTGAATAGGGTATAAAACAGAGCATTCATTTTTGTTTCCATTTAACTCGATCGTCATGGCTAAAATGAATATGGAGAACTACATTAATCTTCCGAAACAGTTTTCGGATTCATTTCCAAGATTTGAGCTCGTTAATATAAAGTATTAAATTTCTGCAATAGAATACTTTTAGGGTATTAAATAGTCCAAATCCTTTTCATTAAAAACATTTCTGAAAGACATGCTATTTTACTTCAAGTAATGATCTAATGACGACAGCAATTCGAAGGTATTCTCCGAAAATATAAGCACTGGCATGTTTCCACTGAAATCTGTCAGGATCGAACTTACATCAAAGTCAAAAGAGTGAAGAACGCAAAATAATTTGTAAGGAAAATATACCTTTCACATCAAGATAAACAGTAAGATTCATTGTCAACCCGCTCTTAAAGAACAACTAACGATGGATATATTTTCGCTACTGAAGTAAATATACATAAAAGCTTTACTGAACTGAACGTGTACATTTTAAAAGTATTTTTTGGCTCTTGTTGAATCTTGTTACACATATATCCCCCGGTCAGACTCGGAACACATGAACAATGCGCAGAGCTGTGTACAAATGAGTGTGTAGGCACTTTGAAACACTTAAATCACAGACATCACGGACAATTAAGTAGCAAGCTATGTCTAAACATTCATGGATGCAGACAAGACGGACAAGAGTCACATGACGTGGACTTGGGTAACTTAATTACTTATTTACGTCAATCCTAAGTACAGTATCTACTATACACCGTACCCACATAAGTAACAGTGCTATACGCGTCCTAAATGTTGTTTACACTATTTTATTTATGTATTTATCTATCCAACACTCACGATTCCTCATCTAAAATATTAGGAATGTTTGTACAAGTTTGCCTTGCTCTGGTTACGTACATGTATGTATTTACAGTACACATGGTATAAGGGTAACCGGAGACGAATGCAAAATACTGATCGTTGTGTTTGAGGATTAAGCAGTTAAGTCAACTGCTACGTGCAGTTGTATTCAACTTGTGTTCAACTTCCAACCACCGGAAACAAACTAATTTGAATGTGAAATCCCTTTAGCCCCCGCCCATAAGTTTTCACTGCAGACACAACACCACATCAAATCGTTAGAGCTACCATTTGATTTACTCAATAATTACCCATGCAATTACCAGCACTACTGGCCGGAGTTCAAATGCTTTCTCTCTCTCTAATATAATATTCAGCAAACCACAGACTCACACCACGGGTACGATTTAGCCCTGAGCTGACGACATCAACATGCAGGTACATACATATTATATATATATACATTATGCTCTCTTCTCGTTATTTATAAGTATATCTTTTGTGTAATTATTAATTACTTTCACTATCTCTGCTATTCTGTACGCTGGTTTCAATGAAACGTTAACATACATTTTATGAATGCATTCTGTTGCCCTTGGTGTGGCTTCTCCAATTTTACAAATCGGTCAGAAATCACCAACCACATGATGGCAGCCTTGAGAATGTAAACGTGTACTTACTGGTATTACACTTGTTAAATAATATCTCCGTGTGTGTTTTCTCTACACAAGACCACTACCTACTGGTTAAGTTTCAAATTACTTTTTCTGAGTATACTGTGAGAACAAAGATCACCCATGTACATATACATAGGTACGGCTTGGCTTATTATTCCTTCGTGTTCATTCACTAGTTGACCGTGTATCCAGTCTGATATATGTACTCTATCTACCTACGCACGTACCTACCAATAATATTTTCATGACATCGTGTAGGCATTACTATACCTTTGTGACGTCAATTCCTCTTACATTGAAAATTTTTGCATGCACTAAAATACGTCAAACTTTTATGACTTGTATTACTTGTAGTACTTACTTGTCTAGGTACCTATACATACAACCTGTATTGTATACTAGTTTATACTAAGTAGTCCTTTTGTAGGATGCAGTGAAAATTCTACTACTTCTATTGATAGTAGTCAACTCGTCCTATTTATGTAAATTAACCCGAGCATTGTACACGCTTAATTAAACACAAGACACAACCACTTATTGTTAGATTCTCATGCAAACAAACACATTTTAATTTGCTCATTATGGCTTTAATTTGGCTTGCATCTATTTAATTGTGAGTAGCTCGTGTCATGGCGTAACCTTTGAACATCGAAGTGGTTCAATTAATAGAAAGATTTTCGATTGAAAACTTGGCACACATTACCCCTTTGAGTTTTAGTGAATCTATCTTGTACAGCGATCCGACCACTTTAGGGACCATGGCGCGACTAGTCCCAACTCCCAGCACTCTACTACTGACTACTGCTGGTGACCATCTAACATCATGTATCCATGACTAAACAAGAAGATTTTTCTTATTCTATCCTGCTTCCAGCTGAATGGTGTAATAAAATTAAACTGTAATACCCTTTTAACAGTCTCCTTGCATTTCCAAAGCTTTTGTCTGTAACGTTACCAATGTTATGGAAGCGACCGCGTTCGCTTTCTCTTCACTATTCTATTATTTTATGTGTCCCATTTAAAGCCTTGAACTTAACATTAACTATACAATGTAAGTATAGAGTTCAATTACCTATCACCATAGGTAGCCTATCCTTCATGTATATTTTCTGGAACGTTAAGTACGCAGTATTCGAAGTGGGCACTCTGCTCTGCCCCTACCACTCACATAACGAAGTCATCAACCAGCTCTCTTTCTCTTCCTTTCTCTCTCTCCTACTCTTACATGTAAATTACATTTTTCAATATCCGCTGGACTCGTAATAGTAACATTTAGCGTTCGTAATCTGTTACAAGCACCATGACCCTCTGTTGATAAAATAATCCCTAATCAATACCGTGTTAACGATCTTTTAGTCTTCACATCACAAGTTTACTTAACTTTTTCATGAGAATTTGTACAGAGAAAGCTTTTAAAGGATGCCTTTATAATCTTGAAAGAAATTCACTGGAAAAGGATCTGTTGTTGTATGTAGCAGTGTTGTTACCATCCCCACAATTTATTACGTATCAGTTGCAAGTAGCCTCTTCTCCACTTTTGTTGTTGAACAAGTGCAATAAAATTGAGTGGGTGATTTGCCTTTCCCATTTACAAGTACTGGTCCTACTACGACAACGTGCTGCTGCTGGCTGGCACTCTGCACACTGAGATGAATTCATCGATGTTGATGTAGTTATGAGTGCACATGACACATATTGTTCAACTTTATCTTTGGAAGCCCATCCTCGTATACTCACTTAATATACTAACTAAAGACTAGTCGACAGAGAATATATTGTGATTGACTGGAGATTGTGTACGCAGGAAAGTGGCTTACGACGATGAACGAACATTCTTAGTAATTTCCGCAGATTCAATAGATTCATCGAATTGCACTCTGCGTCTGCCGCGGTCTGCTATTATGGTCTGTCCGCAAACAAAAAAAGGAGTAGCCTTATTGCCGGGCTGGACAGTGAGATCCGCGGCTGCCTCCGCAAATACAAGTCCATAATACATCACCCAAGATAAAGTACAACAATAAAGATATATATAATTTATGTTGCTAATGCCGTAGTAACATCGAGAGAAAGAGAGCGAGAGAGCGAGAGAGTGAGCCGGAGCATTAGACAATATTAATGCTCATCTCATGTTTACGGTGGAACGGAGAAAGCGCACGTGGTGGCTATCAGTCGTCGTGAGACTTTTCCAGAAATAAAGTAGTACGCAAACAGCAGTGAGAAAGAATACGAATACTGGTGGGGAGTGGAACGAACGCGGAGAAAGAATGTCTATCCGTTTAGATCAGAAGCTTTTACTTTAAACAGCACTTGTAGCTTCGTGGAATAAATGTGTAGCAAGAGGCAGGAGAGAAGGAAGGAAGGTCTGCGGCCCAGCATTGGCTTTTGGATAACAGAGAATGCGAAAGTGCTGATGTACCACAGAATAAAGGGTTTAGAATGAGAGAGAGAGAGAGAGAGAGAGAGAAAAGAGATAGATGACCATGAGCACACAGGATGCTGTAGACAAGACAACTTGCCAGAAGCAATACCAACGAATCCACGAAGAAAATCAACGAGATATGAGCCCGTGAGTTCAATTTCAGTTCCACTTCATGTATCATAGGAGATCACAAAGCAATTCCAAAGAATTCTGCTACATATTCTATGTGCAGAGAGCAGTCTGGTGTTGGTGCGACTGATGTCATTCAAAGGCTACCAGTACACGGCACAGTATCTCTCCGTACAACCTCCAATTGGAGAGATACAGAAACAGAGAGAGTTGAGAGCGAGATGGAGAGACAGCGAAAGAGAAAGTCAAGTCACCACAGCACACAGAGAAAGAGAGGATTCTATATATAAGGTGGGAGAGTCGTGTTCGTCAGTAAGTGACGCGCGTATCTTTATCTACCCAGAACACATCTCCTGGCTCTATCCTACACATACTTTCACATATTCAGTGTGTGAGAGAGAGCAATAAACACTTTGAAAGCGTGCAGTGCTCCTACTCTCCCTAGGAACTCGGTGGAAAGCTGTAGCTCAGGGCTGGCTAGCTTGCCGTCTCTCGGTGTCTCGGTCTCTCGCTCGCCTCTTCCCAATTCTCCATACGGATATAAAGAGATTGAAATGGCCAGTATATCGGGGGATAGTTACTGGGTGAGCGTAGCTGGGGTGTCGTAGATGTAATGTGAGAATATGAGATCCTTCCGCTGCATTGTGCTCTGACGACTGCAAGAAGGAATGGTGATAATGGTTGTGCTGTTGGTTCGAGAGAGAAAGTAAAAGGCAGACAGAGCAGGTAATAAAATAGAATGAGAAGACGATAATAAGTACAATAAAAGAATTGACGACAGAAGATATAGAGACAGCGAACTAGAGAGAGAGAGAGAGAGAATGAAGGAGAGGCACAGGAAGAAACAAATGGGAAGGGTTGAGAAAGTGAAGAATAGAATGGCGGCTAGCTGAAGCTGGCTTGGTCTGCCTTGGTCTGGTCTGGCTATTGACTTGGTTGGCAGGGCCTAGTCGTCGTGAAGGAAAAGTAGATGTTTGCAGAACGTGGTGGATGGTAGAATGTGTATGTTTACCAACTGGTGTGGCGTGGCACGGCATGTCACTCTCCCATCCAGCTACACAAGAGAAAATGTTTCTGAGGAGAGAAAGATGTGTTAATCTTCACCGTTCGATTTCCCTTTGGTTTCCAGTTCCTATCTCTAGATACATACATCATAGTGGTACTGATAGTAAGCTGCTGGTGTGGTCGTCGGTCGTGTAGTATTAGTATCTGTACATGTTGATGCAAAGTTGCTGACTACTCTCAAAGTTCGTACACGTCACGTTTGCAATTCATTAGTGGACCGCATTTGAAAGTGTTGAATCTCGGCGGAGTGGTGGAGACTTCGCTGAAATGTCCGGCGGACGACGAATAAATGTTGTAGCCGGGAATGATGTGCACCCGGACGTCGGAGCCACCGCGGAGATTGTCACGAGGACGGCGAGTAAGGGCGACGGACGTTTTGCAGCAGCAATAGTGAAAAAGTTGGACGTAACATCGGCGGAAGTCTCGGTTGGCCATCGCATGAATGAGACTTCCTAAGCACGAGGGAAGGATGGCGGGCCATACGAGCAGTCGTTGGAAGGCGAGCTGATCCTTGTCAAGGATGCCGGCTGAGCCGTGGCCCGAGGAGATTGTCGTGAGCGTCATCATTGTGGTGGTGGTGGTGGTAGTGGTGGGGTTGGTTGGGGAGAATACGCCGTAGGGGTGGTAGGACGCTTCGTTAGGGCCCTGCGAAGAATGATTGGCGATGGCGACGGCGATAGAGGGAAACCAGATGAGGAAACGAGCCAAACAATTCCAGCAGTTCGATGTAACAAGTGCAAATTCTCTGGATGTCAAATAGGGCTTAGGTTTGTCCCATGAACGTATTATACAGACACATTTGAGAAAGCCGAGCCCACCCACCGCCACGAAGAGCAGAAAGCAGAGCCCCAGTATCATTAAAGATTCTAGTAACGATTTTTCGGTTTTTCTGTTACTGCCACAAATAGCATACATTAGTTGAGGCATGACAAAAAAATGTATGAGAACGGCTAGTCCCGACAGAAGCCACATTACCAAATTCAACATAGTCACTTGGAAAACGGTGCAAATTGATTGCTTTGCTGGAGGAAGTATGTGAGGCTGGAGACCGCCAGTGGGTGGATGGCTTTGTTGTTGTTGGCGATTGTACTCGACTTTCTGCAGGGCCCTCAGTCGCAGGAAATTCTCGATACCGATGGCTGCTGTGAACATTGCCGCCGTCAAACACGACATTGAACCAATTCCGTACTGGAGAAGACATAAATTCTCCGAGTTTTCGATGGAATACTCCAACTCTGACAGAATTGCCACGGAAGAGGCAGGCAGCACCACAGCTGTAATCAGCAAATCCGCCAAAGTGACGCTAACCAGAAATGTGTTTCCTGCAACAAAATACAAAGGATATGAATGTCATTACGGTCATCGGATTCTTTGTCACGACAAATTGCAAATATTTTCTAGTCTGCCACGCTCGTACGATCATATTTTCACAGCATGCCGCTAACACTGTACTGTAATACTCTGTATTATACTTCTACAATAAAATGTAGTACATAGACATGAAAGGTTATTCTTTAGATATTTGTCCTTGCCTTGCGCGACAAATTCGAGGAATTCTCTGAATTATCATTCTCTCGCTCGTGTGGGTGCACACAGCCGTCCGTGCTCGCTCGCATCTCGAAAGTCTTTACTTGCCTAATGCTTTCTTTACACTCTCAATGCAATTTAGCTTATTTCTGATGTAAAGGACTCGTCGTAATTAACAGCTTTTTATCTTTGGCCTACATGCTGGTAGCCATATATTTGTTGTGCACATTTGTGTAAATGTGCCATAGACCGAGAAACCCAATAAAGTACTACAAATAGTAATAAAAATGTATAGAATCCATTATTTTCCAACAGAGGAGAAAGGTGGGGTGAATTGGAAATGTATACTGGGGAATGGTTGCACATTGTAAATGTACGGGTGAATGTGGGAAAGCCAGTGATCAGTCTCAACCAAAGTTGCCAATGGAGCCCAGAGATGCAACATTTTTTTCTAAATGGACACCTGCTTGCATAATCTCTTAAGCAATCCGTCGCACATGTACATTTCTCTATTGTGTAAGTTGAAGGGAATCGAACTGCAAAATTGTAGTTTTGTGAACGAACTATGTTAAACTGTCGTATACGTCCTTACGACTCACCACCAATGTTAAATAGTACCCCAATAATATTGAATAAATAGACAAAGCTCTATACGTGTATACATACATATACTGAATACTTATCTTATTGTCAATGCGTTGACTATATACACCTAAGCACAGCAGAAGACAGACACACACACATCGGGCATCTCTTGCCTTGCTCTTGTGATTTAAGCTCAGCTTATAAGGAGTGATATCTTATCACTCACAACATAATGAAAGGTAAAAAAAGTGATCTAATGTTGCGTAGTATAGATACATATATTTTTTGATTTACTAATAAATACTATTACCTGTGAAAGGCTGTCTGCTCGGTTATGTAATCACAGAACTATAATAATTGTTTATTAAAATAGAATGGGTGACCAGATACATCTTGTAATTTGATTACCAGCTTCAATAGCACAAGAAGTTGTTATTAGTAGCTTCTACTTTGTAAGTGTAAATTGATTACAAATAGCAGGACTAAGCAGAGGATGGAGAATGTTAAGATTTTCCTCAGAAAGGTCCCAACATCAACTTAGATCTCTACTTTTACGGCAAAGCTGATTGCAGAGCTCGGCGATGCGAAACCTTTTAATAAATGGATAGAGATATTGAGAAGAAAGCCAGGTTGAGTAATGGAGAAAGTTAAGGAGAAAGTTGTTATAAGGCCATTGCTAAGTACAAGTTGCGAAATTGCGTAATTTGAGAGAGACTAATGGGGATGAGGACAAACAGTAATACTATCCGATGTGTATTTTATGAATTAGCTCTAGAAATAGCTGCTAAACGAAATAGCAAAAAGATGACAAAACTTTATGTAGCCTGTTGTGTGTGGTAAATAAATAGCACTTTTCCTCGTTTCATAACTTATGTTGGGTAGATTACAGGAAATCCTGCGAATTAGTCAGTTCCGGAAATACTTACGCAGTTCAGGCTGATTGTGAGTGAAAGAACAACCGCAGGAATAACCTCTCAATCTTGCATGTACTTATGAAGAGAGTAAACTACGTACATTTATCATATCATTTCAATTCGTAATCAGCACTTGGAGAAACAAATAGGAACGGTGAAAGTAGATACCATACAATTCCGTAGAAGACTATTGTATTTCAGTTTTCTCGTTGAAAGCTTTCCATCTCCTATCATTTACAAGGTTTGCATTTTGCATAGGGAACGTAGTGATTACCGCCAGCGATAAGAGCACTATGTTATTTTCCAGTTACATACACCAGATTCAATTCTTTGTCTGCCACCACCCATTTGTACCTAAAGAGCGAAAATTTTCCTTCACAAGAAACCAGGTATGGCGACCCTGGGTTTATGGGTCGCTGCATTTCATGGGTTTTTT
>JABASC010000299.1:0-47206 GCA_019776185.1 Plutomurus gul
ATTTTTCTCTGAATTTTTTAATTAAAATGGTGGAAAAAATCAATTCGCACACTACCGTAATCTTCAAGTATAATGTGCTCGTCTT
This sequence comes from Plutomurus gul, assembly GCA_019776185.1. Taxonomy (NCBI): domain Eukaryota; kingdom Metazoa; phylum Arthropoda; class Collembola; order Entomobryomorpha; family Tomoceridae; genus Plutomurus; species Plutomurus gul. The sequence goes on from JABASC010000299.1 coordinate 86, forward strand.
GGGATCATAGATGGCCAAAATACGAAATACAAGTATTTGAAATACGTATTTTGGGCTTGTTGCTGATTTTATAGTTTGTATTTTAAGAAGCCAAGAAATGTATTTTGTATCTTGTATTACAGCAGTGTTCCAAGTTTAACGGCTCATGCTCAAATTTTATTTTTCGACCAATTTTTCTCAATTTTCAACGTTTTTTAAAAATAGTTTTGGATAAAATTAGTTTTTAGCATTATGAAGGCTGTATGCACAATTTCCGGTTGCAATATGTTTGCTTTGCTTCTTACGCCTGATGGCAATATTTTAAGATATAAAAGTTCAAAATCGGTCTACAATTTTTAATTTTTGAAGCTTTTAGGCTTATTTTGTGCCAAAAATGAACGATACTATGTGTGGATGCACAAAAATCATTTTTTTGATAACCAATCTTGCTGGGTAACGAAGTCGTCTCCTAACTTTTTTTTGTGATCATGTATACCAAATTTTAGGTCTCTAGCTTAAAAAGTGCGGCCACTAGAGTGCGCACACACACACACACGTACACATGCACACAGACAACACTGCTGCATAAACCCTCGTGAGTGTTTAACAAGGACCAACAATGCATGCTATTCACAGAGAGATAGAGAGAGAGAGAGAGAATTAGCTTAATTCTTGTTTCATATTGCTTCAGGAAGAAATAAGCCTCTACTTATTAGTTCGTATATTTGAGTGTAAAATCCAAGTTTATCTACGAAAGCACGATGTGAGATATAAATAACTACAAATATGTATTTATGCATAATATATACATATACTAAGCAGCCTAATTGGTTAGATCTAGAATTTAATTAACTGCAAATTCATTACCAACCATATGCTTGGAACAAATCTGGAGAAACAAATAGTTCCAAGGTCTGAGCTTTGCGAGAGCATTCACCACCCCCACATTTCCTGCATCCACGTAATTCAAATTTGATCTTCATATTAGTAGTAGTGATAAAGCTTCATAGATTAATTAAGCATACTGTAGTCAGTCACTGTTCATTATTTTGCCTTAAGTATCACAAAGTACCTACATGAAAAAGTTATTGGCCATGTGGACATCTGCAAATGCCTCAGACTACGCAGTTTTAATATACAAAAATCAACAATAAAAATGATTCAGCAAAATTTTGCGTAAAATATCTATGCTATTTATTATGAATGAATGGAACTCGGTATTTAAATGCGAATCGAATAATTTGCAGGATAAAGCGGCTGAGAAATAAAAAACAAATGTTGATTCCCTCCCTAGTATTATTTATACTAATTAATACATAAACTTGTAAGAACTGTTTTTTGTGTTTAGGGCAGTGTAACCCAGTGAGTCAGCACAAGTTGATGTTTCGAACGATGCAGTGTACTACTTAATATAACATAAGGAAAAGAATGAATACTTATTGAGGAATAACTAGGAATATAGAGAAGCAAGAGGTTGTTACTACTTGCAGCTTCTGTAAGCATATTATTGTATGGCGGTGCACATATTCAATGTTTCTGCTGATGTAAGACATTGTAGGTTTTAGTACGAGTGAAGAAAGGACAAAAAAGGGAGAACGAGTTGACTTGGCTCGACAGCCCAAGTTAAGAGTAGCGTGTGAGGGAGAAGAGCAGAAGACGTTAACGTAATAACGAAAAGATGTTCGTCGGAGACAAAGACGTCGGTCGGAATCCACACACAAAGACAAAAACAAGGGGAAAAGGTTCACAGAGAGGCATTTACCAATAATCATAAAATGAAATAAGAAAAGTGCCAAAGTGTCTCGATGACATGTATACCTATGTTTTCGACAACACGGTTTCCCTCGTCCTCCCACCTCGTTTCATCTTCAAAGACGCTTCCAGATGAAACTCTTACTAATATTATAACATGCATTGCTACTAAACTTCCCACTACTTCATGGGCAGGCACATGAGCGTATTATGTAGTTAAATCTATATACAGGGTGTCCCATGCTGTCTCCAAAGCACAATCATATCGAGTCAAAATAAAAGTACTAACATATTAACGTATCTACATGTAAATATATATGAAACTATTCTTTTTTTGAAATGCCTAAAATTTTGACTGTATTAATAATGAGCACGACTTTTTAAAAATATTTTAACTATTTCGGGTTACTTGCTGTACACCCTGTGCTTGTATCTGCATGCATAGACAAAGTATATCCCCTTCTACGTGTCTCTTGCTGAAGTTTTCATAAGAATTTCTTCGTCTGCTACATAGTACTTACTTATTCTCCATCACCACTAGAATATACTTGCCACGCGACCATATTGTCATTCGCACTCTACTAACATAACACGGGGTGCTGGTGGTAGTATCAGTAGTAAGCTGAGTGAGGCTGGTAGGCTGGATCCCGCCGGAGACAGTGAGAGAGAGAGAGATATTTTATCATAATACCAGGTACTTACTGCACGCACGCAGACACCGTACAGACTCCATGTATGGTCAATAACCTTTAGCCTTATAATAATATTTTATAGGAAACAGTAATCCCTGCTTTCTTACATGGAGTCTCATGTACGAACTGCTCACAGCCATTATGTATACATCATGTACTACAAAACCAGTCGACAGTCACAAGAACGGAGGCTATTTCAAATAATGCGCTATATAAAGTCCGAAAAGATAGCTGCGAATAATCGCACTGTACAATTGCACTAAACTCTATCCGAGTAAGTTGTAGCTTGGCATTAAAGGCTCTGTCTCTCGTAGAACTCATTCCCTCCGCTTCCTCCTCCTATATCTTTATATACCAATTATACAAGTATACTTATGTACGAATGCGAAGATGCAGTGAAGAATATGAGCTCATGCTTCTCTCTCTCTCTCTCTCTCTCTCTTTTCTATGATTATGACTGAGAATGAGGAATTTGTACTCTCGTCATCCGCAATACGTTTTTTGCGTTTCCCCTTTGCATGTGCTGTGTTTTTAGTAGTGAGCCGCCATACTGCTTTCTCTCAATCTCTCATCACTGGCAGAGACGGGTCTCTCTAGTCTCATAGCGGCGAGCAGAGCACAGCGTTTAACTAACTAGCGAGATAAAAGACTCCATCAACAGACAAATTGTAATTCTCATTCAACTTTTGCATGTGTACGAAATTCTCCTCTTCTCTCTCCCTCCGCCAACTCACCCAGCATTGTATTTATATTATATTATTTCCTTTGCCTGCTCAGCCAACGGACCAATAATAAAACCTGAGTGTTCTCCTGTCGCTCTCCCAATCTATTATTATTATTGCCTTCAAATTATATGTATTCAAGTATTTCTTCCAAATGAGATATGCTAATGCACTACCATATTTGAGACGAGCGTTGCCGTTTTCAGCAACATCACCACGTCGTCATTCCACAAAAATATTCCTATTATACACAGAATGCCTTCCACACAATTAACAATTCCAGATATCGAATAGGAATCTCTATAATAAAATATACTCAGCAGAGGAAGATAAAAAGTGAATTCATTGTATGCATACGAGAAGAGCAACTGAAAGAGGTCGACCAAGATAATTAAAAAATTGTGAGATTATGACGCCTTTTAGTGGGAACACGAAAATACATGTATCTGTCTTGTTGCTCACGACCGTAAATAATATGAACAGCGGAATAATATAATAGACTAGTGATTTTCCAATTCAATCAGCAATTTAAACATCCTTGGCAAAATATCAATTTAGCCATCAATGTTTTCGTTGATGTGAAGAGGCTGTGTGTGGAACGCTGGTGCACTGTTTGCTAAATGTTCAGCATACACAACACACATACACTCACACAGTGTATATGAGTAAACCAGCCATAAACACAAAGCACAATCAACTTCTACTCAATTCAATTATCTTTGACGAACAAGACAGGCTCCTTGCACAATTTCTCGCTCGAGTCATATTCTGGCCGTGAGAGAGAGAGAGAGAGAGACTAATAAAGCGCCATATCCTCCGTTCATGTTCGTGTCATTTCCACCTCCACTCACAGATTAAGACTCATCTGGAGTCTCCCCAACAACATCAAATCAAATCATCCATAACTCAACTACGGTAATGAGAATGAGAATCTCATTTTCCCTGCCTCTTTGCCTTCTACAAGGTTCCCGCTAATAACACTTCAGGGTGTTTTTACCTCCCACCCGGCCAAAATTGGTCAAAATATGGACAAAATAATAAAATTGGTAAATATTAAAAAGACCGATTTTTCTAATTTTTACAATTTTCAAAATTATACTGTTTTTACCACTTTGTGCTCCCGGACATTTACCACATTTTACTTTACCGAGTGGTAAACACGATTGTGAACCCTGTGCGTTGATTTCCTCCACACCTAACAGCTCACACATTAACTTGTCCACACTCCCGCCAACATCACACACGGCATTTACCCACACACACAATCAAATATTTCGAATTACGATGCTGACGCATCTTCATCTACGAATTTAAACAGCTTTATTGCATCTAATGAGACTCGCTTTTAATTCAACGATCTAGTCACGCTATAAATATGAATAAGTCACTTTTAGCATCTTGTCACTTAGCCAAACACTCAACGAAATAATTCTTCTTCGTGGAGCTATGTGAAACAACTAAGGATATTATACCATAATAAAGCATTATTTCAATGGAGGAAGGAGCAGTCGTTTATGCCGAGCATCTTGTGTGCAACCATAGAACAAAACAACTTTTGGTTAATAGCTTAGGAGCTTTATTGAATTTGTCTCTTGGGTCAATTTTTCCGCTCAGCCCAATTTGAAAAGTTAAAAACAAGTCCCAATGCTGCAGAAAAAACTCCCTGTCACTTTCTACGACAATGTAACACAACGGTTTTAGTATTTTGCAAAATTCAGTGTTGTCATTGTTGTTGGGTGGTGTGTGCATTGAAAAAAGTGTTAAAGGTCCCTTGCCCCCATGCGGTGTGACCGACAAATTGAAAATGAAATCTGAGCGGGGAACATTAGACAATAGAGAAAAAACGAGAAAAAATATCAGCAGTGCTATGGAGCGATAGTGCAATAGCCAGGAGTGACACCACTACTTCCAGCATCAGCTCTCACTCACACAGCATTCCTTATTCTCTTTCTTGCTTGTGGGTATTTTAATAAAGTTTTTAAATGGGACTGGTCTGACTTGCCTTATAGGCCGAAAGAATGGGAAAATCTAATATCTTACTTCCTGTGAGAAACGGGGTGAAAGATAACTTCAGTTCAGTCATATACTTCTCTGTGTATGTAGTCGGGTGACTGCTGCTGCCACTGTATAACCATTACACGTCTCTCTACCCCTTCTCTCTTTCTCTCTCTGCAATACATTAACGTGCAGATAAAAACAAGTAAAGCAAAAAGGGCTATTTGTATTCACGTACTATGCACTCACATTTATGTTCTTGTCTTCTTCATGAGAAAATATAAGAGTAAAGTTGCACATATTGCACGGCATCCATCTAAACACACAAAAGAATATTGAAGAATTCCTTCCCCCTCCTCTCTTCTACTAAATAAATTCTTTTCTAAATTCTTTTCTCCTGTTGTTCGACTTTCACGATTCATTTCCAATCCTACTGCCTGAATTTTCCACTCTTTTTACGTTTTACTCCATGCAGCTACATAGAAAAATCCAACAAAACCGTAAAATCCCAAACTTCACTATTAATAAAGTACAACACTGCGTATTATTTCAACTTTTACTTTTATAAATTTCATACCTATACAAACCCATAGACACGATTTGTAGACATTTTCTTGAAAATGTGCCGTTTTCTTATACCAACCATTCATTTCACCGCAGTACACTCATTTCACTTGTACCAAGTAGCTATTTCTATTTAAGGATAAGTACAGATAGGTATATAATACTCTATAGGGTGAACTAGTCAATTAAGTTCTATCTCTGGTTGGAAGGAAAAAAGTTCTACCTGCCTGTACAATTGCCACATGTTCATGCTTCCAATATGTGTATCCTTTGTAAGGGAAATATAATTAGGAAAATGTAATTTCCTCTTACACTTGTGTTCTAATTGAAAGAAACGTAAATTAATAATCACTTAAGAACAAAAAGGTATAAAATTGGGGAGACCATATAGAAAGACAAAAGCACAAGAGAGTAAGCCATTAGCATTGTGGTATGAAACGTGTGTGTGGTGTACGAGGTTGGAAATAGTGTAATGTAGTGTAATGCATTGTTCCAAAGCCACTTTTCTAGGAGAATGTGCGTAAGATCTTCATCATATGTATGTCCTACAAAGACCAAGTACACGGATGAAGGCGGCTTTGTTGTGCGGTGGTGATGAGGTGCGCGCACATGTTCACTGCTTGCGTACAGTGCACGATTAACCTACGAATTCATCTTTCGTGACATATTACCACTTCAAAGGGCGTTCACTACAGTCTCAATGCATAAAGGCCTGGTGCCTCGACAGACTCGACACTAATCTCCCGCGCTCTCATTCCGACTCAACCAAATGAACTTTTTTCTCTGTGTCTGTTTCGACTGTCGAGTTCATCTCATTTTGTCTGACTTCAACCTACTTGACTTTTCTTTCCCTCTATCGCTCCGTGTGCTGTCGCTGGTTATAAACGCCGTTCTCACACACTTGCTCAAAAAAGGAGGATCGGGTCGTGTCGTGTCAGCTTTTAACTGTACGGGATGCATCAGAACTCCTTTCTTATCGCCCGTCCAAATAAACTCAAACACATTTCCTCCTTTCCTTGACAAGTCAACATGCGGAGAGAGAGAGAGAGAGAGAGAGAATGGTTGTAGTCGTTGTTGGAACCAAAATGCTCACACAGCATTTTTTCTCTCTCTCACTGCACAGTTACTTAATATACAAGACAAACAGACTGAGTGAGGTGAAGCTGTCCAACTTGTAGAGAACGGACTGAAGAAATAAAATTTCTTTGAAAGAAAATACTGACTCTGTGTGTATGTATGTGTTGTAGACAAGGCACGGGTAAATGCAATGGAACCCTGTGTTGTTCACAATTGGTAATCCTCTTCCTCTTGAGAAACAGCAAGGTTTTAACGTAGTTTGCATAGGAATAGCTTGGAGTTGGAGTCACAGGGCGAGCGAGCAAGAGAATGACATACAATCTAAGGAGAACTCTCTCAAGTCAAAATATCGCCTGTTCGGTGGAGAACGTTCACAGGGATTCAAGTCAGTGCATTTATATACTGTCTCGGAGTTTCACACACACACACACACACACATAATATGTAGTCGGTGACATTTCTATAGCGGCTCGACCCTCCTATACCAGTTTCGGGACTAGTTCACAGTTCGCTTAATGTATGCGCTAGAGTAGGCTGTGTTGTAGGAAAACAAACCAAGTCAGACGCGATTCATGGTGACATGGCCCAGGCGTGCTCTCCTCTCACTTGACTTTGCACAGTGTGTTAAAATATTCAAGTATATTTTATTGTTGTAACGTCTAATACTCTTCAAGTGATACGTGCTACACTGTTTTTTCTTCGGGACCCACTACGCGACACATATATGTAATAACATGCATGGCTTCCTGTACATCTCCGCGAGCAGCAGCGTCTCACTCTATATCTCTCTCTCAATGCGTAATGTGTAAACACATTAGAAAGAAGGATCGCGAGTTCTCATAAAAGTACAAACACTGATAGACTTGGCTACATGAATTCTCGTGCATAGTTCTCTATATAGAAGAGAGAATCCTCCTCCTCCCTGTTTCCAATTTTATGAACTATTTCAGTGCCGAATCGAGACCGAATAGTGGCTGAGCAGTTGTGAAAGTGCTGTTGCTGATAGTAGATCAATCTACTTCAGTCTCTTTCGTCCCATGTCGACTAATAATCATCAATCATGATCCTCACTTGCATAAATCTGCTCTAAATGGGAAACATAAATGCTCACACAAAATCGGCAATGTATATACCAAAACCTTTTACTTTTTACGTAATCACAAACCACGCATACTTTTAGTTGCATGTGTCTCTGCTTCTCCATCAACTCTCTCCCTCCCTCTCTCTGTTTCTCCCCTATACTATTCTGTATTTACTAGCTTATATATATAATAAGAAAATAAAAGTTACTGCCAGTGAATGAAATGTACTTCTTGCATCTATAATCCAACCACATCACAATTTTACATAGAAACATATTAGTAGTGCTTGGAATACGAAATATACATTAGGGAGTGCATGCATACTAAGTGTGTAAACCAGCATAAGTTATGCAAAGCGAGAGTCCCTTGAAAACTCATAGTTTTACACCGAGTACCTTTAAGTATGTAGATAAACCTTAGAGCTGAGAGAGCGTTGTTATAAGGGATTGCGCACAGGTGCGACCTTTTTACCGGGCTCAATGTATTTCTTATGCTTGAGTTTCAGTATGTCGATGAGTGAACTACACTCCCTTCCCTCCCTTTGGATTAGGTAATGGTGCATGCCAGTTGGGGAACTCCCACCATATTTATGATAGAGACCTTTTCTACTAGGTCCTAAGGCTCCCTTACACTCACTCACTCACTACAACTAAAGATAAGGGCAGACATTTGCATATGAACGCGTACCTGGAGGATACCTGCTAATAGGACCACTATTTGTAAAACACAGAACTTAACGGCTCCTCACATTATTTTCGTTACAATATCGTATCACCAAAAGTCCGACCCGAACAGACAACGGAGCAGATAATGAGCACCTACTGCCTACAAATAAGTACAAGTACAGTTTCGAGGAGTTTTTTTACGTCAGTGAAGAATCGACATTAGAAAGCAGGCTTAATACATAAATCCGTTTTATGTCGTGGCATACATTGTGAAAATGTGTGTAAATACATGTGAGAGATTTAGGTGAGGGCAGTAATGAACTGTTGGGGATAGCAACAGGAGTAGTAGTTAAGTAAGCGATAAAGTACTGACCTCATGATGAATGCCACAATGGAATGATGAGCGTGTTTGCCCACAATTACAGGCACATAGAACTTGGCGTGGGGATAGAGAGAACCTTGTGGCACAAGCAACTTGACGGCATCGCTCGCGTCCGCCTTGATCACCCGGTAAGACTTCTGAGCGTCCACCAGCACACTCGTAGCCAACTGTGTCGGTGGCTGGATCTGAATTCTCTTCGTGCCAGCTCCTTCGCCCACTATCCCGTAGCCGTACGTCGTGGACAGACCGATTTCGTTGCAGTGCCCGTTCTCCGGCTCGTACACTGCATATGACACCTAGAATTTAAATTCACAAAACAATGCCACGATTAATCCACAAGTCACTCACATTTCTAATCCGATTCTTGTCACTCGTCAGTACTGCAATCTTTTACTTGGTTAATAAAGGATCTCTGTCTTTCACTCTCTCCATTTTGTACACTTTGTTTACATAACAACAGACGGTGATAGCACTGAAATATTTCAACTTCAAAGAGAGAGAGAGAGAGAGAGACGCGGGGGATTTATAAGAACATCAGAGGATGGAGACAGAAAAGTAGAATTCATCCAACTCTTTTGTCAACAAACAAGGAACTCAGTGCCAAGTACACCATCAACAGAAAATGAATGCAAAGATGCCACAAAACACAATCAGAAGCCGTATCAATGACAATCGGTGCTCCCTGCTTTCCATAAGCAGAAATGTACATATACGTATACATGTGCATACGTGTAAGTAATATGAGAGGGCTGGTGTTGGGGTCGGCTGAGTGAATATGAATGCAAATAAATAATATTATTTGCACGTAGCTCAGAGAAAGAGAGTGGTGGTACTGGGAGGAGCGGAAGTACCTCAGAAATATAATATTGCATTAAGCATAAAAAAGGGATCTGTCTACGACGTGTAGGCTTTTCTGTGTCTACTGTACGTACAGATAGATTCGCATCGGGTCAAGCGTGACAATGTAAATCCTTGGATGTACATCCCAAAGAGCTCTGTGGCCTTAGCAAATGTCACACAACTGATAAACAATCGAGTTGTCTGCTTGTCTCCCGCGCCCGGCTTAATATTTCTTCCCGAACACGGGTGCACACTGACAGTTGAGCACTGTGCATCTATGTACGAGCATTGTTCCATGCTCTATGCATTAAGTGGGCCGCCCAGTCTACTCTACCACTATAACACAGCCAGAACAAAACAGCACGGCCGAACACCAGCAGTAGATGTTACACTGGATACTGTGTTTGTACTCTGTGCAGTGTTTGTCTAGTAAATACGTGGGAAGAAATATGTAGCCAGTCTCTCCATCTTATAATATAGAGAATGTGCTGCTGCAATGCAATTGACACAATTGTCCTTGTGAAGTGATGGTGAGAGTGGATATAGGACCTGCATGCCTACATAGCACTCTATCACCTTATGCCATAACCTAGAAAACTAAACACAAACGACTCTCATTCCCTTGTCTGTGTACTGATGTGGATCTTTGTCTCTCTCTCTTCTGTGTAAGTCGCAACTCGCTTTCTATTTACCCAACTCTTCAATCTATATACTTTGAGTGTTTTAGGTCGAATTCTTATGTGAGTAAATAGCAATATGCACGGTGACTGGTGACAGAGACAGAGAGTGAGTTAGGAGGTAGGAACCTTTCTACATAAACCATAACATCCTTCAAGTACCTAGAACAGATACCAAGCTGTAAATGCATAGGACAGTGTGCTGCGCAATGAACAGCCGACATAATATTAACCATTCGGAATATGCGTCACTATCCATTTAGCCCGTTGTGTAATATACGTGTATTACGGACGGAGGGTACAACCACTAAAATGTTACTCCAAATGGAACCTACCACTGCTTTCGACTTGCTTCTCTTGTTGTATTGTACAGATGTGTGTAGAGAGAAAGAGATAGAGAGTGAGTGAGTGAGTGAGTGGATGGATGTACATAGTAGTAGCTTGTACAATGTGTCTAACTTCAGTGAATGTAAATCGAAGCGAAATGAAAGGAGAAGGAAGGCAAAGTGGAGGAGTACTGCAATTTCAATGCTTGTTCAACATTACATCACATTACAATTCCATTATAGAGAGAATTTGAATGCATGTACTTAGAGAGAGAGAGAGAGAGAGAGAGAGAGAGAGAGAGAGAGAGAGAAAGAGAGATACTTGTGTATTTACTTATACATTCTCAGTCACTTAGCAGTAGACGAGGCGGTGGAGGGCCTGTACGTTACCTGACTGACTGTGTGTATGCGTGTCTACTATGCATTGTATGTTGTGTGTATAGATTTTGTGTCTGCTTCCTTAATTTAAGTTGACGTCTCCCTAAGTAGATTTCCCTGCTTGTTATTTAGGCAGCTAGCCCACGACTGCATCTCTCTCTATGAATATATCATAGAGAGATGTGTAATCTGGCAAAAACAGAACCCAGCCTCGGGATGGAAATTGCAGCTTTGATATTGCTACTTCTGCTCAATTTACTTTGTTATCGAATAACATTCATTCCTTACTTGTCCTCTGTCATTCGATCCTATCCAGTTACAACTTATTAGGAAGTGGCAGCCGGAACGGAACGTCATAGTACATCTTCAATTTAATAACTAGGGGCTGGCCATAAAGGAAGTAGTGGTAGACACGTAGGTATACCCACAAGAGAACGGCAACAATTTAATCATTTTCCTTTAAATACATTCGCCATATACAATTCCATGCAGATTGAACGTATTTTTTACAGTGAGTAACGAGTTTGAACTTCTCTGCTCTAACGGACTGCACAGAGCAATGCACGTGCAGATATATGAGGATTCGAAACACTCTGTGGCGACAGTAACGCATCCAATCCACGTACATTATTTGCCACTGATGCAAAGTGACACTGAAATCGATAATCGTGCAAGCAGAGAGTGCAATGCGCTAGAGATTTCCTTCAACAGTCCAATGAAGTATTTATGTGTTTCCACTCTCTTTTGAATTATACACTGTAATAATTTATCGCCCAATTTTCCTGTAATGATTAATCTATTTCTTTCATTTCATTTGGGACTTAAACATTAATGAGTTTCAGCAAAAAATCCACAATAACTGGCCGTAATTTTTTCTCGAAAAGAAAATTACCAACAGTCTGTAGTCTCCAGAAACCGGATGCACAGAAATGGATTAACCCACATATGGGTTAACCTGTATTTTCACCCTATTATTATAAAAGTGTAGTCAGACTTACTGGCCGAATTATAAAGGTTTGTCCTTCGCCTCAAACGGGAGTCAAGCATAAAACTTGTGGAAGACGCTTTAAATAAGCCTACATCCAGCACTGCTACCCCGCATTATTAGGGTTAATAACCAACCTGTACTTTACTAATCAACGAAATTACAGGCTACAGGTCTCACTTTCTTCTATTGCTTACACACCCGTGCGTACTACAAAAGGCTTTACAATAGACTTTTCTTAAAAACGCTAAATGACAATTAAGCCGGTCATAAGAAGGCAGATAAGCACTGTAAATATTTAAAGAATGGCTAAACTCTGAATAAGCGTTTGGGTACTTAACGAATGAAATTAATTTGAACCGTAACTGTAGCTCTGGGCTACACTACAACACATTACAGATCCTTGGATTACTTGTCAGTTTAATTGCAAACGATTTAAATGGGAAGGCCTCCTTACTCTTGTTTGTTTTCATAATTTGGTAATTTATATTTCGATTTATTGCCAATGTTTTCCCTTGCTTTTATGGATTATCGCCAGAAAGCCAAATAGCTCTTATGTGGTAAAGCATAATTTTTTCAGAATTTACAGTTAGGAATAATAAACAAGTTAGCCATTGAACTGTGCAACTGTTGTGTGTTGTTGTCGCTTGGCTTTGTTAATAGCACAACATACAAACACCTTGTTTTGTCTAACTGTACAGCAATTCTGTGTAATTTGGAAATAGTCTCTAAAACTCACGTTGGCATTGTGGTGACTGGTTCCTACTGCCATATTCAACCTTAACCTTTCCAGTTGAACGGTAGCCAAAATTAATAAGGGTACGATCAAAAGTCACAATAGTTATTGCTGAATGGTTTTATTGTAGCAATACAATAAAACAATAATGCATAGCAGGAATTAAGGTTATTACGACGAGCAGATTGCACGGAGATAGCGTGGGTAATAAATGAGAGAATGTGTCGCATTTTGTTACCATTTATGACTTATCAGGATTGTGTTCGTGTGCGGATAATCACACTGTAAAAGGGATGCAATTCGTGAACTACTTTAGTTTTCCCCTGACTGCTCTATTTTAGTGGATGTGCTTTGCATGCATGCAAGTGTCTCATTGTCAACGTGTGAACCTACCCACATAACAGGCAGGCATGAAGGAAGAAGAACTTGGATGTGTTCTCCTCGTGTTTGCAATATTATTATTGTAAACAAGCTTGCTGTTTGACAAGCGCTGTGCTGTGTTCTTCCGCGAACAACTTCTGTCTCCAATATCGTTCATATTTCAGCTGCACTACAACTACCCATCACCACAATTACATTCCGCAGTTGGCATACGACTAAGGACGACACGAAAGATGTTAATGGATTCTCGTTTCACCTCGTCGTCTCTCCTCAAAACAAAATTGCAACAGTAAACAAACAAATTTCGTGGCTGTGCAGCCAAATTGCTATTTCTTCCTGTTCGTGTGAATACAATGGGCCCTATATTAAGGATGTGTAGCAAGTGCATGTCGTAATGTTTTAATCTTCATTTTCTCGTTTTTTCCTTGAAGCCGGGAAATTGTTGGGAAGTGTGAGAGGAAGGTTAGTAACTCACATTTAAGCATGATAATATTCATCAATCATACTGTTTTATTGTAATCATTATAAGTAAAGTATGCAGTAGTGCGCTGTGGAATAAATGAGAGCTTACGACCGATAAGATAAGTACCTAATGCCCATATAAACCTTTCATTTCTTCATGGCCTACACGTGGTTAGCCTAGATTACTGGAGCAGACACTTAGCCAGTTATTGCTCGCGCTCTCTCTCTCTCTCAGATGCATTCTACTCCAGTGGAAAATGGATCAGTAGAGAATTGTGTATGTACAATAGTATGTAGGACGATGAAGAATGGGAAGGCAGGCGATGGTACGCAACACAAAGAGTTCTCTGGCAATATACAAGTGAGAGTTTTTCCATAGATTTTCATTGCTGAAAATATATGGAGACACATCTTGATCTTATGGTTTAATTTGGAGACACCCCTGCTGGGCAATGATCGTGCAAGAGCTTTTCGAGAAGAAATAAACTTCGAGTGCATTGCAACATAACATCCAGCTATCTCTGTAAGCAACAACACCGTCGTTTCCTCAGTCTCTCTCTCTCTCTCTCTCTCTCGCTGCTCTCCAGTGTAGCAGACAGAGCTGAACAACAGGCACCAGCTGACATGACATGACATGAGCTGATTGTGAGCAGAGCTTTAAATTTACATGTGAGCCTACATCAGCCTCCGCATCACAGACACACATGGATATATCCACAGAGAGAGAGAGAGAGAGAGAGAGCGAGAGCGACGGAGAAGAGCCACAGAAAAGTCCAGTCCAGAAATCTAAAAGTAAGTATATACCTACTTGCATACTCACTCACTTTGATGTTCGGACAGAAAGGACAGAGAGCTATAAAAGCCTGTGAATAAAAGCCAGAGAAGTACACCTAGCATCCCTCTCTTTTTAAATGAAATTTCCATGTATAAATCATGGTTGGAGAGAGAGCGGGCTATGTGTGTGTGTGAGCCGTATATAGAAATACTTCATAATATATAGCACCCAACACATTTGCACGCACAATGTAAATCCATGTCCCACTTTCATTGCCGTTGTAAATGAAAAGGCAAAATACCCGTGCAGCAGACCCACTTCATTCTCTGTGTGCTGTATACAACCAGGCCTGCCATTTTATGAGTTCACTTCTTCAGATTTTCCCCGAGACTAGAATTCCACATTTTCTCATCTCTTCTTCTTCCTCTTCTTCTTCACATGAGTACAATACAGTCTGTATACTGTGTTGGTTTTTCTGGACTAGCATTATCTACCAAAGATCTGTTATCAATGTCTTTCCTGTTACGTTCCCTTACATTATCTCATTACAATTCAAAGAACAAGAACTTGAAGATAAGAAAAAGATTCTGTGCTGTCGAAAGAAAGCAATCTTAAGTTCAAAGGTAGAGACTCCGCTCTCCTCCTCTTCACTCAATATTCTCAACTAGATTCTTCTTATTCTTCTTCTAGCTTTCCTCTCTCTCTCTCTCTCTCACTCTCTCGCTCTCACTCCTATTTATTATCGTTATATGCATATACTAGAGAAGACTTTTCTGTATAAGTATGGGCACTGTGTAAACACGATATTTTTTAAGTGAATGGAACTCCACTACTTCGTTGTACATCAAATGTACGTAATGCTAAACTTTGACTAACGAAGGGGCAAAGAACAAGATAAGAAGGCAAGTTCAATCTGAAAGAGCGACTTCTAAGTAGACTAATGTAAAGACAATGTAAAGTTTACTTTGCTTTGCATTCAGCTGCAGCCTACACAGACAGACTCTCCCACACGAAAACCAGATGAAAAGGTATAGGCCAGAGCCAAAGCTGCCAAGGTGTATTTTCAAAGGTAAAACACTCGCAGAGGAATGAAAATAGAAGAGAGGGAGTGAGAGAGAGAGAGAGAGAGAAAGACTCGGAGAGTGCTCTGAGGACGAAAAGTGAAGAAGAGGAGATCCCGGTTGAGCTTTGGCTTTCGCCTTCGGGAACGCAACAGATGTACCTTGTATGTAAACTGGTGACTGACTGAGCGAGTCGACTCTTCTATAATCCACTTTAAACAGACATTTCATAGGCACAGCCACCAGACCATTGCTCGGTTTGCAATGCAATCGGAATTCATTCAATTCAATTTACTATGCATCCCTGCACCTATAATATGTCTGTCTTCATACTCACTGACTAAGACCTGACTTCTAACTAGAATCTCTTGCTTTGACGTCCTCTTTGTCTCCCTGCGCTCTTTCGCCTTCTTCCTCTTCTTCTCCTTCACAACCACCACGTACTGAATAAAGTGTCTTAAGTGCATTCACTTAATGTATACAGGCCTATATACGTACTACATGTAGGATCACATATACGATATACTACATACTAGTGGATTGTATTTTTCAAATTCATACACTTTCCTTCAGACGCAGTAAAGCAGAGCTCATTCTGCTTACTTAACTTGAAAAAAGTGGAGTCGTGGCCCGATATAAACATTTCATGCATGACTTCAGCACATTGGCAAGGAAGAGCAGCAGCATTAGTGATGTTAACATATCTACCTGTGTGTGAAACTTCAAAAGTCCCATGACTATATAGAACACTTGTTCTATCACTCAGAGCAACTGCTCATCAATGAGAACAGCCTCTATGTCGCTCTGCCGTTCTTGTAGCCCAGAGTGAAAACATTTTTAAGAAAGTTTTTTACTCCATCAACTTACATTTTTTCAAAGTCAGAACACAGCATTTATAATATTAATAAAAGGATAAATACCAGCTTTGTAGTACACGCTATTCTATTATACTATATATGAATCATAAAGTGCTTGTGTGTTTTAACTTTATTCAATTGAATTGGTCTGTCTACAGTCGTTTTCGCAAACATCTTCACGCACACAATTACCTATCTCATCAATACTAACACATTCTCATCCATCCACATATTTCTAATAACACGGTCACGGTTAGGATCGATGGGATTCAGTAGAAACTAATTGCACAATTTTAATCGGCTTAGATTCCATTTTTGATATACATAGGTGCATAGAGATATGTTGAAATGCCTGTTGAAGTTTATGAGCGGGTGGAACAGTGTGTGCCAATGGGGATCTCTGTTTGAAGAGAATAAAGGTATAATGATGTACAGAACATGATGGAGTGAGTCTTATCATCAGATGCTTGTCAAGTCATCACATCTATTCGAATTGAAATAAGCTCGAGGGAATGTCAGTCTGATGTCCGAGAGTGTACATAGTTATTCGAAATTACCACATAATGAATTGGATTCATGCATTTCATGAATTATCAAATGTGAGCATGCAGGCAACAATTACCGACTGCCATTTGACACAGTCCTCTACAGACACCATTTGTTAACTGCATGTCGAAAGGAAAATCGACCTGCATATAAGCTCACTACAGAAATGCTAACTCGCAGCCAAATGGAAGGCCTTCGAGAGATATTGGTCCAAACACATTGTTCCTTCATTTAGTATTTGATTAGATTAGTAAGTTGTACTTGGCACAGAGCCCACAAAAATTAAATAGATTCTGTCAGGGAACAGTCACATTACCCTGCATGTTATTTTGATTACAATATTATGTAAAAATGAGATTGAAGGCGGAATATTTCTTTGAAATTCCTATTTAAAGGTTGACAATAAGTATCGTGGATTTTTTAAGAAATCGGTAACTAAAATATAATACTTGGGAGTAGAGAGGGAAGATGAAAGTGAAGCAATTAGGTAAGATTGACACCGAAGATTTGGTGCACGTGATCATGAATGGTAGATCGTGAGTATCTGTAGAATCACGAGAACATAATCTTTTACCTGAATAGGGATTTTGGTTGGCTTGACGGGAGCGTTAGTGTTTGGGCTATCTTCGTTCACAGCAGGCACCTCTGGCCACCAGTGAGTGGGAAGTGTTAATTCTGCCAGACAGGTCGAATCCCTAGCATCAGGGCTACAACTCGAACTGACGATGTCTCCTTGTGACTTTGTGGCTTGGGCGACGAGGCATAGACGTGTACGATGTCGCCGCGTTCCCCCCATCGACTGAAATTTTCATTTATAAACATTTTAATACGCAAACATTCGTGTCCTGATTTCAATTTCTGAAGAATCTCAAGCATTTCCCTTTATAAATCTCGCTTTCATGAAAAACTACAATCAGCTACACTTCAGAGATACCAATGGAACTTATCATTAGTAGAGAATATCTTTCATGACAATTCAAATAGAAATCCCCAGTGTGAAAACTGAAAAGGAACATTGTCAATAGATGCTTCATGTCTGCTACTACAAACATAAGTTTACATTAATAGTTAAAGAGTTTCCTTCTTCTCTTGTCGTAATTTGTGTCGGCTATCTAAATGCAACGTTGCGTCAGTATGACGAAACGACAGAGAAATTCCTCAGAGCAGTGAATGAAATGCGGCTTCATCAAAGCCTTTCTTTCATCTATGTATTTACGGCGATGTATGACAGCACCGACTGAGATAATTTCAAATGAAAACTCTGTCTAGATGCTATTTTTAATTACAACTAATGCAAACGTACGTATATTCTTATGTACCGTCATTGCGTTTTAAAAATAAATATTCTCCCTCTGTTTAAATATTTGATCACTTAATCGAATACAATCGATAATCCCAAGATTCATACATTTTTCTTGGACATTTAATATGCAACTATACTGTACGACCATTTTTCAATAACATGTATTGGGTGCAGTACGTACAACTTGTGGAGAATCCAAAGGTCAAACAGAAAAATACCATGCTTAATATTCGTGATTGTTTTTTATTTGTGTAGCTGGTGGACGGGAGGAATTGTGTAAGCATAATTGTTTCCTATACAATTTATATCTATAGATATTTCGTTGATTGTGGTAAAACTGCAATAATAAAAGTGGCGATAAAACTTATCCACTGCGGCAGGAAATGTTTTTCAGGCGTGATTATACACTATACGTATATATTTGTAAGTAGTAGCATGTAGTATTAGGTAGGTAGGTGAGTGTGGCAACAAGGAGGTGTCGTTTCGTCTTACGATGTGAGTAAAAAAGCATTAGCGAGCTAGGAGACAATAGAAAGTAAGAAGACACACACACCTGCTGCCTTGGGCCCCTGGGATTATTCTGTGGAGGAATGGGCAGACCGAAGGCCGTTTGCCCAGCATGGAACAGAACTCGAAGAATCGGAGTATCCTTGGGGACAGTCGGTGTGACCAAGTGAGCGCTGAGATCCAGCGGTGGTATCATCTCTGCCTCTCCGCCGCTTATTATCGTTCCATTGGGCAGCGTAGAGTCCAGCGGGTCCGGAACAAGCAGTCGAACTGGAACCGTTTGTTTTGTACTGAAAGGTCCATACATCACTCGGATAGACACGGGCTGGCTGGACGGGAGCACCGTGAAGTGCTCCGTTGTCATCATGGACGCCTCCCCGCCGCCGCTGTCCAAATCGCTTCCGAATTCAAACTCGGAGGACGATGAGGAGGCTGAGGAGGAGGACGTGTAGCCGGAGCCGGAGCCTGAGCCCGAAGAAATGAGAACGGCGGGGGGACGAATGAAAAAACCTCCATCTTTCTGCTCAAAATGCATTTCGATGGCTCCAACGTGGCCCACTCCAACTGAAAATCAACAAATGAAGATTTATTATTTACCAGTCAACAAGAACTCTCTGCACTCTCTTCCACATTTCCTACTCTCTCGATAAAATACTAATAATATAATAGAAGCCAATAGAGAAACTGTGTGTGTGTGTGTGTGCCTATTGGGAAATGAATTACTCCATACATTACATTAAATGTGTGTGAGTGTGCATATACATACATAGTGGAGAGTCATGAAAAAGTTTCTGTTGGAAAATTTATCCCATCAATTTTGTGCTGGGGAGACAGGTTCTCCTATAATTCACAAGGACTGCAAATAATGCCACAAACATTTCTTCGAGTGCATTAAAATGATTGTTAATCCGATCTTTATTGAAATTTGTAGGAGGATGGAATTGGACTACGGTTAGGTCGATTGATCCCTTTGGACAATTTTCATGTCTGTGTGTATGTGTGTGTGCAGAGTGGAGTCGGGACATGGGATGACATTCGATAGGATTACCCACAAACCCTGACAACACACATTTTGGTGGAATCTTATGAAAGAAAAAATCCAAAATCCAATCTTGTAATCTGGCCTTTAAATGCGTGCTCTCATGTTCGACTCAGTTGCTCAGCCGGCTCACATGGACAGAACCATCTGCCTAACCTCTCCTTTTCACTTTCCAACGTTCAACTCAATTCAATAGAGCATCCATAAACGAAACTGATGTGAGTGAGCCTGAGAGAGAGCCACTGGCTTCAACTCAATTGATCTTCCAATAGAGATGTGTACTGCAAACACGACCTGTACTACATACATTGTAAGGATATAATAGTCTCCCACGTCACTGCAATGCACCTATATTTTTATCTAGTGCATAGATAGGCACCTGTCCCGGCCACCACCACCACCACCACCACCACTCGTCCAACCAATATTTATTCTGGTTCTCAAATGAATCCTGCAACCAACTATATACATCTAATATTACATATTCTACAATATCCAATTACGCGTGGAAGAATGTTGACTTGATACTGTGGCCAAAATGTTCATAGATTCCAGAAAGTATTATGGTTTGTAATTGAGGTTTACCTTTTACGGCAAAAGTGTTGAATTTTACGACACTTTTCTGGCACGATTTACTTTAACTTACGCATGTCTTTACTATACGTGTTTTTAACATAAATAATGAACGACAGAACAATATGTGAATTGTGATACACGTCACATCCACAGTTTTCATCGATGTTGCATGCAAAGTCATTTCCAGAATGCTTATTGAAATTGCAGTCGAGCTTTTATGTATTAGTGCAACTTTGTTTGATTCAGAAAATTCTAGACGACATTTGCACAAAGCCAATTCTGCTCAGGGAAAATTTGGGCGCTTTGTGACATTCAACAAACTGTTTCCAACAAACAGCATACATTCATCACACGTCTCTTGTTCAACGCAGTTATTATTATGATATATGTATTCATACCCGTAAGTATTTAACCAAAAGTAGTTCATATAAGCCACATCGAATGCATTAAAACTTGAGTTTTGCTAGCTCCATGCAATCAGTAGCTCTGTCTAAGCTAAAGCCTGTGTTGATGCCTCTGACGTCACTATTCGCTAGAAAATAGGGAATTATTGGTCCCAACTCTGAGACCCCGTGGAGAACGAAATGTAAATAGAATTTAATTTGAAAATGCAAACATTTCCGTTCACAATGAGAGACGAAATGTTGAAATCTACTAAATAAATACTTTGAAAGTTGGATAAAAAATTTTATGCATCTAATTTTTCCAGTTTGCGTACAAGGACGCAATTCTTGATGTAGTGTGCAATTTGCAAGTATTATCGTAGAAAGTACATACAGAGTTTTCGTGTTTCCTGTCCTGGTTCTACTCATTTTATTGCTGGTATTAAACTTCTGATCGTACTACGTTCACTCTTTATCGTGTTTGACGTTGTTTTGATTAAAATATAAGTTTGGTAGTAAAAGCTAAATTTCTGTTGTAATTTGTAGGTGTTTTGCAATGACGTTATGTAATTGCTCACTGCCTAGATATAAATGTTCCTTTCAGTCTTGAGCCAACTGAGCGATAAATCACATTAGAAATGCATGCAACTATTTGCTATGCTCGGAAACAAACTCTCCGCTGCTTTTCTCACGTTTGCAGCATTGAGTTGTGTAAAATTGGATTTACATGTGCGAGTGGAAAAACACAATTGAAATGTGCTAATGCATGCGCGTATGTGTGTGCAATGCAGATTAACGAGAAACGGCGAAAAGACAGACACTGGCTGGTACAACAAAACATATAAAGAAAAGCGGCGAAAGGTAATGCAATAAAGAAAGGACGACAGGCTTGCGATTCAATTTGAAAGCACACACAACACATCGTTGTGCTTTCGACTGGCACACTGTAACTTGCTATAGAATTTATTCTCGACACCACGCACACACATCAGTGGCATTCCTATACAAATTGGTTGCTGTACCTGTAATTCAATGTACAATTTACATCTGACTCTAGCCAAGTACGTAAGAACAAACTCCTTTGCAAAATTATTATTATTCATGAAGCGGATTTCAATATTTACCCTCGGCAACAATTGTGTACCAAGCTTTTAGTATGCTTAAAAACACAACGCAATGTACGACGCAGTACGCACAACGCACAACTGTCAAAATTAGTAGGTACACACGCACTAAGCCGACTGACATTGAATTAATAAATATTCCCTTGTGCTTGCCAAGCAATTTCACTTTACCTAAACAAACAAACCGGAATGACCCTTTCAGACGTGGACTTGCTTCCAAAAGAGATTTGAGACGACTAATTAATTAGTAATATTAATAACATTATTTAATATACATGAGCATAATTGTACAATGTTAAATGTGTGCTCTGCTTAGTTAAATTACTATTTACAGTTTTACTCTTACTTTGTAACTTTCAAAGGATAATTTACATGGTGGTTCCTGTCAAATGGCTGGGTATCCTGTGGGTTCAACCTTGCCTTAAATCATAGCCACGTATACGTAAGTACATGCAAATACATACATACTTTTAGTTAGTCAAAGAGAAAGTTTGATGACTATAATTACTTTTGTTTTATTAGTGTTTGTGACTTGTTTCTCTTTTTAACTTGTGAACCAGCAATGTCGCAAACAATTCCAGACCTAATCTCACAGTGAAAGCACCTTTGTTGTTGTGTACCAACGCGGCTACAGCATATTCTTTCATGTGTGAACTAGATCCATTTTCTTTTCTAATGTTTAATGTCTTTCCAATAATCCGCCTACATAGGAAAAAAGAGACGAAAACATTCCCATTTGCTTTATTCTGGGTTTTATTGATGTCATTATTTTTTGCAAAATATTCGCACAGACTTTCCCCAATTGTACATCATATGGGCCACTTTGACTGCACACCCGATATTGAATCAATCCCACTTCAACGAATTTATGAGTGCTTTCAAAGTTGGCATTGGAGAGTTCCCAGAAGAAGGGATGAAGGCTTTGCAATGATTCTGAATTGGGTTGGTGTTTGGTGAGAACCCTTGTTACAAATGTGACTGTGTGCCACCTAACATATCCAATCGCTTTTTACCTATATTAGGGAGTGCATATAATGCATATTTATATTGCTTTATTTTATATCTCGCTTGAGACATATTTACGACCTTGTTTACCACTTCTGAGTACCCAACGGACTTTCTGCGACAATTGGCTTGCTGAACGCTTACGAATTTCTTGTTCTGTGAATTTTATGCAAAGTCGAAAATTAGTAGCAAATCCCCGAACAGAAAGTGGGGGACTCTGGCATTCCAATTTTAGTATCGATAAAATCCGTGCTAACTACACAATAAAAAGGAAATTCGGATTTAACAGCCAATAAATACCTTCATCTAGACACAGTTTCACAAATACACCGCTTATACCAATGCACAATCTCAAGAATGATTTCTATTAATTAACAAACAATACTCTAACCTTGATTATATGCAAGTTGCACATGTGTAAAAATACTTCCCACAAAATATCAACTTTATTTACAAAGAAATGTATTATACCTTGGAAACTATTTGTAGGCCAATTACTCTCAGTCTTAAATAACCACTAAAACCAAACATTTCCCCTTGCAAATTACACTGCAAAAAATGGCATGACAAATGTTTTAATTTGTAGTTTCTCTCCTTCCTGCTTACCGAAGTAAGTTTAGTGGTAGGAAAATTCGTCTTGTGTCCATTGAATACATTGGACATTGACGTACATATGCAGTTCATTTCAGATACTTCGTGGAAGTTTCACTGCTGTCTAGTAAGAATGGTAAAACTCTCATGGTGAAATTTATTTAGCAAAAATGTGAGCTGATGTTGAGGCCAAAGTCTCCTACTTCTAGCGTCAGTATCGTGTCCTTGTGAGAAAACTGCAAACATGCCAAGGGCTATCAAAATCAATGTATTAATTTTCACTGAATTCTTAATTATAAATAAGACTCAGTTAACTGTTCCTATAAAAGTTCTTTAAGCTAACATAGTAATTTTTCTGCTGAGTATGCAGTTAACATAATGGCATTTTTGTTGCGCTGATCCTATTGGAAAACATTAAAACAGCTTCATTACAGGCATGGTCGCGCAATAATAATAAATGACACCATGTGTGTGAAATACGTCTGAGGTGACTTTCAAGAGCTAATTAATAGGAAGAAAATTGATTTAGCTTTTGGTTGTATCCCCGTATCAAATAATGAGCACAACTGAAACACAATTTAATATTTTAAAAATGAGCAGATTGAATTATAAGTAAGTTGCTTTGATG
This sequence comes from Plutomurus gul, assembly GCA_019776185.1. Classification (NCBI taxonomy): domain Eukaryota; kingdom Metazoa; phylum Arthropoda; class Collembola; order Entomobryomorpha; family Tomoceridae; genus Plutomurus; species Plutomurus gul. The sequence continues at coordinate 24,176 of JABASC010000299.1, forward strand.
ACAATGCTCCGCTTTTCGAGGATACAGATTAAATTAATTCTGCTGAATCCTACATTAATTGAAATTCCGCGAAAAAATGTTCTGGACGTTTTGAAGAACTTTGGTAAAACTTGGTTATTCGGAAATCGAACACCATTTCCTAGCAATAAAGATGGACTATAATATTGCAGCTGTTGAACTGATGAGAACATTTTGATATTGGGAGTTTTGAGAAAGGAGTAAAATATTTTCACGATTGCATTGTGCTGTGGAAAAGGGAGTGTATTGGACAGGGAGAGTCGAGTGTGATTTCTATGGGAAATGAAATCAGGAATTCAGCAAGACTCTCGAATGTCGTGTCATGTATTGCATTCATTGCCAACGACGACGACGACAACGACGTTGACGATGCAATGCAGGTAATCGTTCAACACAGTATTTCCAACCAGCAGTAATGCTGCACATAGCACACAGCCATCCAGCACTACTGGCAACGTAAAAAGGCGAAAAGAATGGAAAATGGAAGAATGGACAAAATAAATAGAGGGAATGGTTCTAGAATAAAACTTTTCATTCCTGTCTGTGAGTGAGTGACCCAGCTATAAGTAAGAACCTAAGAAAGAAGACGACGAGAGAAACGTTCATTTCTCCTACATAGTAAATGGTCCCATACACATACTGCACACTAGGCACAGATAGTCGTCTCTGTCCTTCTCTATTGTGCAGCACCACTGACTGAGCTAGAGAAAGGCTCACTACAATTGGAAATGTATTTTCTACAGAGTTTCCCATCAAACGACAAGTTCCTCCCTTATATCTAAGTCTCCTGTGCTGGACTCAAAGATACCGAATGAGAAAGTCAAGAAAAGCTGAGCAAGATGAAGAAGGTTTCGTTAATGTTGAAATTCGTATTACGAACACATCACTTTCAACGGAAGACTTCTTCTTCTCTCTTCTTCAAGCATTACTCCTCTCTCTCATTTTCAATGTGTCAGGCTTTCTTTCCTCTATATCGCCGTTTTAGATTACATTGCACTACGTAATGCGTACACACGAACGCTTCTCTCTATCAGCAAAAGACGCACACTCCACACGGCTACCACACAACCAACACCACCACCAAGTCTACGTATTGACTGACTGAGCACCATCATTCGTGTACAGATACGTCTGAAGTAGTAGTAGTTGGTTGTTAGTGCGTAGGGAGAGAAAAAGAGAATGATAACGAGTCTGGTCGAACAAAACACGTTGATAGTAGTAATAGCTGCACGAGTTTCTAAAAACGAAAGTTGATAGACCCACTACGTATATCTGTATGTAGTTCACATTACAAATAACGGCTATCCTACTCCCTTCACATCTACATTGCACAACGCAACCAAATTTTCAGCCTCACATAACATACACTATGTGTGTTTGTGTGCGTGTGTGTGTCCACCCTCGTAAACCAAAGGAAAATAGAGGAGAATATCATGTTTCCGGCTCTCTCGCTTCTTTTCTCCTTTCCTTGTAAAAAGCAACCTAGCTCAATCTAATGGCTCCTGATAGTAGGAAAAGCAGTGAAAGTTCAGATTTCCCACTGTGTACACCAAGCTCTTCACGAAGAAAATCCTGCAAGGCTAATTTTACAATCAATATTATTCCTACAATCTCTGAAAAAGTAATTCATTCGCGTGTAGGCCACGGAGGAGAGCAGCATTCTCATCGTGCGGTAGCCATCCATTACAACAAAGCAGAGTAAAATTATTATATGTTGAAGTAATTATGGATGATTTAACTTGAGGCCATCATGATGAACTGGAATAAATACTTTCGGGAGATAATTCTAGATGCAATTTGAATGGATTCATGAAATTATTGTGGGAAAAGAGGGATTGCTCCCATCATAATTGATGTAACCTCAAAATGTAATTTAGATTACAGTATGTTGATAATGACGTCTTTCTCTATTATGAATCACATGAGTGTGTGTATGTGTCTGTCTGTCTCTATCTTTCTCTCTCTCTCTATCCCTATATCTGTGTGTGTGTGTGTGAAGAATCCATGGATGGTTGGCTACTAAATACTTAAATGAACAAACACTACGTACACCAGCAGACTAATGGAAGACTAATGGTTCATTGACTTTATACTGACTGAGAGAAAGACACTCACTCCTCCGGAATAATGTCATGTATGCTGAGCTCGCCGCAGCACCTTGAATTACGAATTGATGTCATTACTTTAGAACTCTAAGCATCGCATACTTATGTCTTCACTTACTATTGCAACATTCAAACTTTCCCTTACTACCACTACTACTACTAATACAGCTACTATATGTACTTACAGATCATAACAACGTATCTCTCCTGTTTACATACTCAACATGATCTACAGAATAATCCATTACGACTAAATTGCCTGTACGACTTACTTTTGTGCCTTCATATTCCCTGCACTGCAAACTGCGTCCGCAAATGTTGCACATGTATATCCACTACTACGTATCAGTACATAGGTATTTAGGTAAGTAAGTATATATGTAGAAATTGGCGGATAAAAAGGTATATATATATATATATGACGGCAGTTTTTGTGTTAGTGCTTAATGGATTTTGGGTAAACTTGCAGCAGCGTTGTGGTCATGATTTCTGCTGCTGCTGCGACATTCGCGCTGCTTTTTAGTATGTGTGAGTGGAGAGCTGGTGAGCCGATAATGTGACTTTCTGAGATTACAAGGTGGATTGGCGCTGTCGAGCATTATAATGAGTATACTAACTAAGTGCTACTACGGTCCGCCGCCACGTTCATTGTGTGGCCTGCTATGGTCAAGGCGTAAAACTGTTGCAAGTGTAGAAGCAACTGAAAATGGACCCTTGGGCCCTGCGGTGGGATTCTACATTTGTCTACAGCCGAACTGGTGCAATGGCCATCCCTCCCACTAACACACAGAAAGAGAGAGTGAGAGAGAGAGAGAGGAGGCAGTGTGTCTTCATAAGATAAGCATGCGGCCTGCACTGATTGAGATCGAGCAGGCTGACTCCGCTACTTTAGTATGTACATTAGAGACGTGCCGAGTAGAGAAATGTGCATTGGAATGATATAGGAGTGAGGACAAGTGTGGAATAAGTAGACTGTGAGAGCACTGACTGAGAGAGATGCCTTTTTGCCCACACTTTTTCCCCGTTCCCTCACTGCACACGCCACTGTGTACGTAATACTACATACTACTATGTATATGGGATGAACAGACGAATTCACATTCTCTTCCGTTTCCAACAACTTTTCCCCTATATTACATAACTACAGTAGCGACATAAAAGAATAGGATGTAAGAAACCAGCGTAGCTCTTTCAATTGGACAATGCAGCCTGTGCAGGAGCATGAAATGCACGGGAACAGCTCTCTCTCACTCTCTGTCTCTATCCTCCATAGTCCGTCGTTTTCGGAAGCGGGAGTTGGTGTGGCACTGCCGCTCGCTCGCCCAGACTCAAACGAGTACATACAAAGAACATTTGTACTGACGCACGCAGAGAGATATTACAAATGCACGGTAATATTGAATTATAGCATTTTGTGCGTACATTTCTGTATATATATTATAATGTGCTTACAGTGGTAGGAGGTAGGGCTGGTGTTGGCATTCTATATTATGATATGCACCAATATGACAATAACTATCTTGCGAGGGAGACGCGGGTGTGAGCGACCAGTGCACACACTACTGTCTGCATGTTGGAGTAAAAGTTGCTCGCTATTTTCACTATGCTCCAATACATTTCGTTGGAATAGTGACTCTGTGTGAAGTAGTGTAGCCTGTTGGGAGGCTATGGTAGTGCGGGCCAGCAGTAGTAGCCCATAGTAGCCGACCAAGACAATCCAAAGGAAACCACATCAATGAAAGCAGGCACAGAGGCTTCATTCGTAGGCCATAGACTGAACTCAACTAGCCGTAGCACCACCACCGCCACTCATATATTTCCACTTTTACCATAGGCAATATCTGTAATGCTAAGCCAATGTAAATTTCTGACAGTGTACATAACGAACGAAGCCAAATACAAGGAGTTGTCTTGCTCGACTATATCCACCACCACCAAACTGAGAGAACAAGGAAAAGGAGCCAAACGAAGCCAAGCCAAAGAGGAGCCGAGAAGAATCAATAAGAGACTAGTACGCCTACTCCGCATTGCAATGCCGAAATTCTACTGACTGTGGCCAAGTCGTAGACCAGACGAAACCAGGCACCGAATTCGGCAGTTCTCCCTACCCCGACTATTTCTACACCATTTCCTTGCCATAACATCGTTTTCTTTTAATCACCAACAGAAATAGACGCTCTATTATGCTGCTACTACGCCGCTCTAAAACTATATTCCTCCTGTATATTCGCAAATATCAAATAACTTTACAATGCAACCCACTTATCACACGAAATCGAAATTCAATCGCACAATTTGTCCATGAAATGCTAATTTGTGAGTCTTTCTAAACCGCAAACATTTTTCATAACATATTTACGAGGAAACTCCTACAAATGCAAACAAGTGCAATCGAATTTTTAAGCTGTCATTTTTGTATTCTACTATTTAGTAGTTAGTATCTGTTAAGAGAGTATATTTATTATGGGCGATGTAAATTAGTAGGAATGTGATCAATCGATGAAAGCTACTAGCCTGGGCCCACATTACATTTATATGTATGTGCAGTGAATGAGAAGAGAATTAAATTCGAGCTCTGCGATTTTAAGTGAGTGTGAAGAAGAGAGAATAACAATGAGACTTTACTTATTGCAACAATAAGTTTTCTAGTATTTGCTGACTGAGCCCTGAAAAATACTTTAGCTCTACAATCCTTTTAAAGTTCTTATCTTCAATTGTTCCTACTTCTTTCTTTTCCATTCAAATTGCTAATCCTTTCACCAATGATAAATTGTCAGTACTCATACAGGCTTTGAAAAGTTTCACTTCACATTTTACAGATAATACTTTTCTTTCAGTGTTCTTATTCTTTGCAATACAGATATATATTATATGTGTACATTCTGCATGCAATGGTGAAAGTAGCTCAACCCATAACAAATGTTACAACCTAATGCCAACTGCCTATGTTTATACATATACCGGCATAACTACATGCTAATAGGAAACTCTGATAAGGATCTCTCCTACTACAAATGTGCGTGTGGCAAAATCGTGACAATTAAACGAACTTTTTGGTTAAATACTTCTACGAGAACTCCCTCTTTCAACATTGAATACATATATTGACATGTATAAAGAGTTCATAAATGGAGAAATAGCATACTTTTCTTTGTATTTCATTGATTCCGAAAACCATTCCGAAATTGCATTTTATGAATAATTTTGACTACAATTTCTGTTTTTCCAATAAAAGAATTTTCTGATTCTAAAAATTATTTGGACGAGTCCGTTGTGAACAGCAGAGATGAAATCGTTCTCTACCAGAATCGTTCCAGAAATAAAGAGTCAAAAGTTCCAATAGAGTTAACTGAGTGTGAAAGAATGAAGAGAAAGACTTGAGCGGTTTTATTACTTGCTGTGCACACATAAAAATGGAGGCATCCGTGAAAGGGAAGATCGGGTAGAGGAGTAGATGATGACACAGACATTGTTCCTGCAATATCTAACTGCTCACACAGCAGAGAGAACAACAGAAAGAGAGACTGCAATGGAAGAGCAGAGGCAAAAAGTTCTCAGCTGATGTCGATCTGACAGACGGGAAAACTCATCTTCAGATAATGCTGAGGGGGGAGTTCGTGTACGCTATTCCCACAGCACATAGACAGTGAAGGCAGAGAGAGAGCCAGACACACTTTCACTGCATATCGCATCGTCCTTTCAGCATATATATATATATAGTACAAGACAGCTCAGTTTGACAAACAAGGCTGCAAAAATAGCCTTGTGTATGGATCCCGTCGTCGTCGTCGTCGTCCTAGTGAAAGCGTTCAGCAGCCTAACGAACGAGAAGACTCAAACAGGAAACTCGAAAATGACCAAACTGACTCATAGTAATGAAGCTGACGATAAGATATATTTGGAGCACTGTCTGCTGGTGTCTACTACTGCACACTGTATGTTGTCGGTGCGCTTTTCTTTTATTATCATCCTTCTACCACTCGTGATTCCAAGAATGGCTGCTGCACAATCTAATCAAAATCGCCCATTACTAGCGCTGCACCTAATTTACAGCATCCAGACTCATTTACGTACACGCACAAACAAAGATTAAAAAACCAACACACTTCCTGCTACTTTTATCATTTGTCTCTCCGTAACTCACTACACTATTCCCTGAACGCTCATTATGTTCCATAGACTCTGTCTCACTCTCGCTCTCTCTCTATCTCTCTCTCTCTCTAATCATTCATGTGAATGTAAAATCTAGAGCGTCCATTTAAATACGTAGTACTGCTATCTGTGTTTCCTCTCGAAAAATGAAAAATAAAAAGAACGTCCCGACTTGTCACCAGAGATTTTGTACGGGAGGAATGGAGTTGAACCAAAGTAATTGACACATTCAGGACTAGATGGTAAAAAAGTTGACAATGCTAAAAATCCTGCAATACCTATATACACATTAGTGTATCTGTAGCATGGTGTGAACATTGTGTGGTATCTGTAGGTGCTGATTTTCAGTGAGTACTGTGTATGTTCGCACAGTTAGTGCAAAATGTACATATGGGCGGCCGCGAAAGGAACTGGTGACAATGACGGGAATGCTGCTGCTAGTGTGGGCATTCGAGCACAATGCCTGGCTGTACTTAACATATATACTTTAAGTTATATATATTTAGTATATGTAAGACAACGACTGTATCAGTTCAACTGTACACAGATATGTAGTGTACGTAATGTATGTATCAGTGTGACTGGAGTATGCAAAATCTATTCGGTTCATGAATAGGGTGATGTGCCGTTTTTCACGCTAGGACACATTGAGACATTGTCATAGCGGCCATACCTAAGATATCTTATCTTCATCTCTCCAGGAATGCCTTGCCAATAGGGAAAAAGTTGTTGAACTTATTGTTGAATGTGTTGTGTTTGTGGGTTCATGTTCTCCACCATATGTGTATTGTATGTATATTACAGCTATGCAAAAGTATGAGTGCTGCATGTTAAATCTTATGTATCTTGTATGTAGTAGTAGTAATGTGTGTGCACGAACCGTACGCAGGAGTCACTTACAGCATACACATAGAGCGAAGGAGAGAAGCATGACAACCTAAGAAGTATTTTCTCTCTCATGAATAGAATACAGAAGACAAGGGAAGCGAGTGCAGTGCAAATGAAGCAGATTTGGCCAACCACAGACTCTTGTCTTGCTTTATTTCTGCCTTTCGAAGAATTCTCTCTGCAACATCACTGTGAATGGAAGCAAAGCAAAGCAAAGCCGTAGTTCATGTAGTTATGCAGGTACATCTAGTCCTGGAAAAAATGGATAACACTTTCACTTCACTAACTTTTCAATATGGTGGTGGTGCAGAATTTTTAGTGCGAACATGTTTTTGTTCCAGTTTCTTCTCTTATTCATTTCGACCAGCTAAGGCGGACTATCTCTCTCTTTGCTAAGCTCACTGTGAGAGAAAGTGAGCTACCACGTAATATACATACTATGGTGTCTTTTGTCTACCAGTACATAAAATATACAAAACTACCATTGTGTGGCATATACATAGGATAGGGATTTGGGTGGCCTACCTTTTCTTCGCTCAGCAACATAATATATTTCAGTGGGAACAAGAAGGTAAGAGCAGATTTTCTGTGTGGCGCATCCCGCCCGATCGACTCTCTACTCCAACGGAGTTATTCTTGCTGAGGTGGAAAATGTGGGCACTGCCTGCCTAAAGTGTGACATGCATATTGGGGCTAATACATGTACACATGCATATTCATATATGAAATAACACGGAAAACATATTATGTGTACTTTTCGCTGGCGTCACATCCTACCGAATAAAAGAGAATGCACTGTGCACTTTCACATTCGCAACCACCACCAACAACCACCACCATCACCACCACTACGTGTATGCAAAGTTGTGTCGAACTTCTGTGAGCGCCAAAGCGACTGTCAACTTTGAGCCTTTTAGCTGTCCATATTTCACCATCCTACAAAGAATATTTGAGATAAGAAGAGCATTTCGAAAGACATTTCTATCAACAGGAAAAAATTCACACCACATTATTCATACCTTACATACTACTTACTACAGATATGTACTAGCACTGGGATACGCTTACGTATGCATCAAGAGAGCTTACACGTACTACCAATGCACACACACATGTGTGTAATACATATTAGCAGAGCTCAGGAAAAAATTCCCCGACCCAGCCAAAATGTGCTATGCATATGAACTTTCTCCCAGTGCTCCATTCCATTCATACAACCATTCTTTTTATATCTCCAACACTGGCGAACTCCTGTTTAGTAATGTAAACGTGTAAACACAGCCGGACAGTTCTGAGGGCAGTTACTGTTACCACCAGTATGATATTATTTTAAGCAAAAGCAACCTACGAACTGGCCATACCAATTTCGAAAGCTACACGACAAAACCATTGAAATTCATGCACAGTGGGATAGAATTCTGTGCAAAGGCGCCATTTGAGTTCCTGAGTCATGATGCAGAGCAGAATATTCATCCGATATGAAGTGAAAAGCTGCGTGTACCCATATACATCTATCCACAATGCATAACACACCACTGTAATATAGAAATAATAGAGTTTTGGAGATAGTTCTTAAAACGAACTCGGAGCCTCACAGAGATAAGCCTCCGTGAAGCCTTTTGAAAATGTGGTATGGATGAAGGCTGGCGCTCGACGACACAGCTATCTCATTGCCCTACACCAGACTCATTTGTATGTGCAATGCCATGAAAGTCTCCTGCTCTCTCTCTCTCTCTCTCTCTATGACTGTCTGACTCTCTCTCTGTCCTCATCTAGTAGTCCAATTCGGACTCATATTCATACGTCATGCATTTAAATCATGATGGATGGTGTACGATTGGAAGTTGCGAATGTGACTAACTGGATGTGAACCCACTGTGACAATGTGCATCCCTAGATATACATGGATGGGCCATGGTTAGGCACGTCCGTGTAGGCGCTCCATGATGTGTCATTCCGGTAGCATATTTAATTTTGGCTCCTTGCTCGCAGCAGAAAATTATATCAGTCCGGCATTTTCCATTGTGAACATTACAGAACAGGAGCACATTTACAGAATATCACAAAAGCTGCTCCACCATATTGAATAAAGTCACACTTATTGCATGAGTGGGATGCTTCTATTAATAGCACTCACTCACTCCTTCTACACTATCAGCTACACTTTCACTCTCTCCACTCTGACAATAATTAAAACCCCTAGTTGTTTATATTAGCAAAAGCAATAATTATCTTGACACATGTCTGACAATAAGACGAGAAACATTAGACAGTAGTAGTAGCAGAATAGTGTGTAGTAGAATTTGCTGCGAGAGGGAAAGGAATGGAAGCATTGCTTTATATAATATTCTATGGCGTGCGATCCATTCACACACAACATTCCTATATGATGACTCTATACATAATATGATGATAGAGTACAGATATGCGCCGTGTCAATGGTAGGTTCTACCAGGATACCTACAGGCCAAACTGTCATGTTGTCAAAATACAATACAATCACAGTGGCACACACAGACGACTATAATAAGAACACAAGTGTACAGGATCGAGATTGCATCGTAAACTCGCATACTGCTCTCATCCAAGTTCCTGTGTATCACATCAGCCGAGTGGTATGTATGTACTCTGCTAACAAGTTAATACTCTTACTCTCCATCCATGTGTCTACAAGCAGCAGACACTGCACACCATCACACAACAACAACTGATCTCTGATACACAGACAGAAAGAGGGAACACAATGCAAGAGAGTTCTACGTGCATTAAGGTGGATAGCGTTTCATAGTTACAGGGCCCCCAAATACTTTCCATGTGTCAACAAATCTTGGGTGACTCCGGCAGCCGCACCCTGTACATTGCAATACAAGGGTTATATTATTATAGTCAGCAGAAAGAAATAGTGAAGGGATGCGTCAACATTCATATCTCGCCTTTTAGCCATGATGTATGTACCTATTTACGTGCTTGTACTCTTCTCTCGTATCCCATTGTAGTGTACAGCACTTAATAGTGTACAGCACCCATTTTATTACGACGCATCAGATCAACCGTTTCCCCCTTCTCTATGAGATTCGACAGTTTTCAAAACTGCTACTACCACCAGCACTACATACTACCCTTCTCTTTGTAAGTGCATTGTTGTAGTAGTGGAGAAGCCGGATCGAACACATCATCTTTTCTGTTGCATCGTGGAGGATCAAAATGCTCAGAATAGATTTTTTACGGACTATCGTAACCTATCTCCATGAGTGCGTACAGCACAAAATGAGTAAGCGTGTACTGATAACAGTGTACTAATACTACTAGATACTATTCACAGTGTACGAGCACACACAATAGTAAAAGCTAAATATATCCGCGTAGTAAATGCCTGCAGGTCCTTTTACTTATTTATGTTGTATCTCTCTGTTCAGTGTGTGTGGGTGCGCGCGCTGTAAAAGTAGTAGGGACTGGTAAACATGTCCATATCAATTTCCATTCTTAGTTAGTGGAAGACGTTGATGGATGGTGGGGAGCATTTGTCCGATTAGAAATCGGAATTATCTGTTTTATTAGATTCATCTTGAAAGGATGACTATGTAACGGGGAGAGAGAGCCTCCAACGCTTGAATTTGTAATCAGCATAAAATAGTGCGCATACATCTTTAATTCTTTTAACTGAATGAAAAGGATCTCTCTCTCTCTCTCTCTCTCTCTCTCTCTCTGTGTGTGTGTGTACTTGTGTTTGGAGATGTGTTTGGAACGGAGAGACCCTCGATCAGTCGAGTAGCTGCTTCCTCTCCGCTCTAAAGCACAATGCAATGGCTGGCACAATAGATTTTTGGGATTCGAGTGTGAAACTGCGAGTTGATGTAATGTGTTTGTCGGAGTAAACAGAGGGTTTGTCAATAAAGTGCAGCAGCGGTCTCCACTCCACTGTTCGCTTGCCACTCTGAATGCAGACTGGAAAACATGCAAGTAAATGAGTATAAGATGAGGATCGAAATCACAATTACATCCTATAATCCACACTAAATTACTTTCTTTATATTTACTCGATCTATATGCCAACTATGTTATCAGCCGCGATAATGTCATATACTATTCATACTTGTAGCTTGCAGCCGGATTTTATCCACTCATTTTCTCTATATCTCCATACGAGGACTGTATTCAGATGCTTAAATGTTATCATATCATATTATCATATTACTCATCGTAGGCCTACACTCGAATGCAGACCTACGATGATTATTATGGTACCCTTCAGAATAGGGTAAGTGTGGGATCCATATGCATCCTGTATTGTAGAATAAGGTCGCCATTGAGCTGTGAACAATCAACAGTATACTGTGCACCACTATAGTTTGTTATACTTTAGTTCAAGGCAATGTAATGGAGTCAGGAACGTTGCATGTAGTTGTGTGTATTCTTGTGCTAATATCTCTACGGAATTCATTTTCAATCCAATCTATTCGAATTAAACAGATGGGAGTAGATCCATATTTCTGCAGTTGGTGCTTCTACTTAGGCTGTACTACTGCAGTGCAATACAAGTACATACACGATAACGTAGAAGTTTACTCATTCAGTCTTTCTAGCTGAGAGTTTCTGGCTGCTTGGCTAAATTTAGATCACGATGCGATGGAGTGTGAACGGCATCGGAAACATTGTAGTAAAAATTGCAATACGAGATTTGACTTCATCTCATCGAAGTGTTAACGATGTGCACCGACACACAGTGTGCAACGCATCATCTTATTCGGAACAATGCAGTGTGTTTGTACACGTTTGTTGTAGTAGCTTAGAGAGTGAGAGTGCAGTGAGGGCGTCCGACGTTCATCCTCTTTCCGTAATACTCCTCCCGTCAAATTTGATGAACCACGAGCGATAGTGGAAGTGGGGAGTTGTACATGTAGTTGTATTTTATTCGGATGGATTTGCTCGACTGCGCCTCTTTTGACTTTAATCTACTATAGCCGCATGCAACGATCCCCACTTCGTTTGTCCTTTGCCAAAGTATACGATGCACATCGCTTTGGTATTGCTCTGTGGAAAGGGAGAATTTCTACGGCTCCGAATGTTTTCAGTTAAATCCTACAACCAGATAGTATAAACTAGTGCTCATATTACATTCGGCAAAGTGTTATTCAATTCCCGGCTGATTGTGAGTCACTTTCTCATGTTTTTTGACAGCGAGCTAGAAACAGAGAGACTGCAACTAAGTTACTAGAGTGAAATAAAGCAACAAACGTATTCGCAGACTTTCTGTGTCACGTTCGAGCAGGGTAGCTGAGAAAACAAACGATAAAAATTACTAAAGTGCCTTTCTAATGGACTGTTTGCGAATGAATGTATGATTTACTTAACTGTAGTAAAATCATCATTGAAACTATGCGATTAATGTTGTTTTCCCATTTTCCAGATGGTTGGCCACAGTAAGCACTGGGAGTCAATGGGAGGTAAGGAAATGTACGATTCCGCTGTAAATTTACCTTTGATGTAGTTCTATGGACGACTAGAGGAAAATTCACCACTATGAAAGCAAGGCGGAGATTGGAAGAGAGAGAGAGAGAGAGCGAGGCCGTCAGGTAACAGAGTTTAACCGTGTACTTTATAGCCAGGAAGAAATGTTGTATTTTCTGGTCGTAAGTTTGTATCGCATCCTGCACAGAAATAATATTCTGGGGCTCGTGCTGCATGTAGTAAAAGTTATTCAGCACTTATGTGAATTGCGATGTAAAAATTGTTCTCTCTCTCTCTCTCTTTGCAAATCAAGTTCTGCGAGAAGTATGTGAGCAATGTATTTGTTTGCAAAGAGGCAATGGATGGGAGAGGGCTAGCTGCCGAGTAATTCTTCGGTTCTAAGAAGGAGGTCAGAAGAGCAGAAGAAGAGAAATAAATAGGAAAAGAAAGCCTAGAGCATTGTCGTCACCTAAATGAACTTTTATACGAAGCGTAACAATTGCTCTGCTGCTTTCTCAGTCTTAGTCAACATTCACAACTACACACTTCTTCTTCTTCTACATTGTACAAATGCACAACAGAGTACTTACGCTCTTCACTTAATGCACTCTGTACGACTTGTGCAAATTCTTCGTTGAATGCAATCGTATTACAAGGAGAATTATAGCAGAAAACAGTTACGAGGAGCGCTTGTCCTCTTGCCGAATGTATTGACTGATTCTATAGCTACCCATATTACTCACATAGAATCACCAACACACACACACACACTTACTTACTTACTCTTACAGTGTTGTAGCGGTAGATAGATAGTCATTGTGAATGTGCGAATAGTGAAAGAAAACCCATGCAAATATTTGGCAGGATGAAATATTCTGCAAACAGGCTTTTTGGCAATGTTTGCCTTCAGTTACATATTGTAGTATGTAAGTACTGGCAGTATTGGCGGAGTACATAATGAAAACTGTTCTCCTCTCGTAGTTAAATGTATGCAATATAGCGAGTGCAGCATTTCGTGTACTGCTTCCTGTCCTGCTTTGTCCCATTTCGCGTAGATGCTTTGCAGAAAGTTCTCTCTATCCAGAATCGCAGCAGTTGAGTAGTTGCATGGTGTACAATGGAAAAGGACCTCTCCCTCTCTCCACATACAATGTAGTGTTGTACTGTACAGGCAGCCTTTCTGTTCATTCACGAAAGTAATAATATCTCTAAACTAAATGTGCAATAGAAAGTTGCAAAGCAGCACCTAAAACTCAACTAGTTAGTGCACAACAGTGAATATACTGAAATCCAGTTAAACTTCGTCTTACGTTATTACTTTGTCGATCCCATTCTCTCTCTCTGCGTCTCTCGCTGCCAGTTTTACAATGATAACCACTATAATGTAGGGATACTACCTGACCGCGACGTTTTCATCTCTCCATACTCTGTGCATTTACTATGTAGAGTGTATGTTGGATTTGGGTCCACGCTTACTACTTCTTCGAGTACACAATAAAAATTCTTCGCCCATAAAGCAGAGTGCACTCTGATGTTAGTGCTCACACTTATTGTTATGTATTACAGTCAAATAGAACATCAACTTCAACTCTACTATCGGCTTTCCGTATTTTTACTTTATAGCATCCTCTGTTTCGCTCTATCTGTGTATGTATTTGCCTACAGCCGAAAGAGACATGAAAGCATGTAAGTCGTCATTGCAGATATATGAAAACAAACATTACTACAGCTCGCTTTTTCATTCTCCGTATTTCATGCATAAACTAGAATACGATGTGATGCAATGCGAGCTTCTCCCAGTGCCTTTCTTATTGTTAGTATCGTCAGTGTCTCATTGTGAGATAATTTGGAGGAAAAAGAAAACAATTCTTCCTCTTTTTTCCTCTCGAGGATGAGTTGCTTTTTTATCTTTAATTAGTGTACAAATGTTTGCGTGAAAAAGTTGCTATTATATTCACTCATGAAAAGATATTTGTACTCGTCAATGGTGCAAGGGGCATAATAAAGCAGCTTTTTTACTCGAGTCCTCTCAGGTTGAGAATTGTGTGCCGCCAGCAGCCCAGGCCACTTAACCGCAGTCAAGTCAACCGCGTGCTTTTAATTAGATAGTAGTAGCTACATACCTACGTAAGTAGATCTATGCACGTGAAAGAAGTTGTTATTGCATCCAGTCTCCCAATTACTTGCTTATGAGCTGTCGGCTGGAAATTGACATACAGCGAGTACACGTAGGTGGTTCGGCTTCACAATGTGAAAGACACATTGTAAATACATTTGACAGACAAAAAGACAAATAGAAATGCAAAAGAAACAATCAAGAGTTGTTCTGACTGGAAATATGCAGGAGAGGGTCTCTCCCGGCTCTTGTAGTCGAAGTAGTTAATAAAAGTGACATCCCAAACCTGTAACGGTGGATCACCATAATGAAAATTGCGTTCTGTGGCTCTGACAAAGAGAATCCCACTCATACTTTTGTGCTACACATCTATTCATAAGTAATAACAATGAATGCACAATCATTACTTGTAATTATACGTTACAGGGGTTGCAAGCAGACAATAATATCTGTGCAAGGTATGAAGTGGTGAGTGAAAAAGAAAAATCTCTCTTGACTTTGCCCACAATAGCACACACATATATATATATACAGAAATATTCACAATGGATCTATACATACTTAAATGTATGTATGGACATGCGGAGCATCCCGTCATTACTTTTGCAGGTATGCGTCCCTGTGTATGTGTGCAGTTGCCGTTTAATGGAACGTATTAGCATATAGAGATTTTCTGTACACAGTCCGCCGTATTTATACGTATGTACAATTGTTGCCACTTACTGTGCTGGGTTTAGGTTTTTAGTAGACACTGTAACATTATGTGCACAGAGCTCTTTGGTATTGTAGTATGTACAGGAGAAGAAGAAGTGGACGCTTTAAAGCTGTCTGTAATAATAATGTATTGAATAATACAGACAAGTGTAAGTAAGTAGAGCCTGAATGGAGGGATCGCAAGGTTTTCTTTGACTACCTACCGCTATAACTTATTGTTATAGCTAATGGTTATTATGGCATAGCTTGATCCTCGTATCGTTTGTAATGTAATGTAACTTAAATGCCAAGCAGGCACGGCAAGGCAAGCCAAGGCTTCTCAATCTCAACTCATCTATGTAATGTACACTTACACGCCACCTCCTACCTAGATATATATACATAGGAGAGAGAAGAGAGAGAGAGAGAAGATGACTGCGAGTCAGACTGAAGGTAAGTAAGTAAGTGCACAGAGAGAACATATCAGGGTATTACATAATAGCCACATAGTGGTATTATATAGAGAGTAGAAGAGTGGAAGAGCCATACTATTATTCCTAGTTTGTACTGTGTGTGCCTGTTTATGTGTATGTATGTGTGTGTGTGTGTGTGTGTGTGTGTGCCAGTTTAGTAGAATGCAGTGGGTCTCTGCGAGAGAGTGAAGTAACGTAACTGTTGGGAGCTCAAGCGATTTTCTCTGTACGGAAGAAAAATGCTCTGCGCTCCTATGGTTCCCTTCTCTCATCACATTTTAACATTCTCTATATACTTTTCTGTAGCGACACATTCATCCTTTAACAACCACTACAAGTTCTCCATACAAATATCCTTAAAAACTTCCTTCAACATTCAAGTCAACACCAGACCTGACGGCTTAGACTGCACAGGCCCTATCCGCTGTCTTCTTCTTCTCACTACTGAGTCCTATCACTGCTTCTGCAGCACACAGCACTCGGCAATGCAATTCCACCACACTACCAGCCACTTCTTCCACCATACAAAATTCAGTTAATACGAAAAAAGCGCAGCATTTTTCTTAAGTATCCTAAACTACGACTCTTTATTAGAATACCAATCCGCTGACATATAGAGGCTATCCTCTCTAATACACAAGCAAGATAACATAAAACCCGAGAAGACTGTTCTGTTCACATCCCACTATTAACAGCACTAAGTGCGCTTTGCTCCACAATCGTAAAAAGTTGATACTACCACCACCGACGCTTAAACTCTGCCAATGTAAATTTCGACACGGATTTAACAACTTTTAATTAAGATATTTATACGAGTCAGGGTACAATCAAAATAACAACAACAAATTATCCCCTTCTACATTTCAGTTTGGGGCCATGAATGGAAGCATATCCTGCCACACACTGCATACAATTAGCATAAAGCCAATATGACGATATTTTCAGCGCACTAAAGATTCTCTTCCTATTCTTCTTTCATTTCCTTTTGTAGGTTGATTTATTAGCAGCATTGGACATTTAAAGCTTCTGCTATTCTGTACCCTGGACATATACATTCTCCCCGGCCGTTTAATACGGACGGTCTCTTCAGTTAATCGGACACCGTATTCCCTTTTATTATTAATAAATCAAACGTTTTAAATCAAATTATTACTCACACTGCAGATACAAAAGATTCTAGACAAGTCGTTTTTCCATTCTTACACATGTGAACAGGGGAAAATCCGTATTGTACCTTTTGGTGTACATACACGACAGGATAATATCATAATATATAGGTAATATTACAAATGCACACATTAGAATGCAGATGCACACACACACACATGACGGTACAGTCAACTTTCGTTGGTGGACTACTTACTGGCCAGAATCTCCGAGTGAAGGTACATGCAGATGCACTACATGGCCAATATTTCTTAAGATGTGCTATATTGTTCTTACTGCACTTGTAGGATATGAGATGAATTCAAAAGTAAGTAACTGAGGCTGCAATGCATAAAAATACATCTTTGAATGCTTTTAGTAGTACTGTACATCTTGCGATTATGAAGTGACTGTACAGACGAGGTATACTGCACTGCGCTGTCCTGTACATGCATACGGATGGATTTAAAACGAAAAGTGAGTTGAATTCATTCACCCCGTCGAGACGATGATATGATATGAACATGAGTTGAACTCGAGCCAACAGGGAATTTGTTTATCAACACAGGGAGAGAAGACGCGACCATCGAATACATGAAATGTCGTACTTAAAAAGGACGCTGATTTCGAGATCTTGATTTTGGGGCCATTATCTCTGTACTTGTTGTTGTTACTGCATTCAATTGCATTCAGTAAAACTACTACCATACATAAAATCATAAAGATAGCTTCCTCTGAGTGAGTTTCCTTTACGATAATAAAATGCCATTGTGTTTGTATGCCAGTGTAGATAGAGGACGAGGAGTACGTATTAAGCAGAAAGTGGCAGAGTACGGGAAAAAATGGGAACAATTGGAAAGTAAGGGAAATAAAGAAAATGTAGCATCTGCACGAATTAAAGGGAATCCCCTTCGTTTATTTTTTAACCGGTGACTGTATAAGCTCGCATGAAGGAGCGGCTGATCTGAGATATATATTTCTAGCATTAGCACAGATAAATAGTAGCTTAGAGAAAAAACTAGAAGTTAAAGATGTTTATTGACTTACCCAAAAAGACGGTCCAAATCCAAAAGAACATCTTGCCCTTCCTGACGGACATTGTCATCTTGGACAGGACTAGAGAGTTAGTTTCAACTCTCAATGTTGATATTGCACAGTAGAATCCCTGTGTGTGTGTGTATGTGACAAGTTCACTCTTTTAGTTTTTACAGCTGTCTACCAATGCAGTGGCAAATGATCGACTTTTCACTTCATTTAATAGCTTCGTTGATCGCAATCTTCTGGAATATTTACATTGCAACATCTATTCCAACACAGAGCCACTGAAATTCAATCCAATCATAAACAATGTTTTTTAAAATCATTTCCAGCTTCATGGACCATTTCTAGGCGAGTATCAGTAAAAAACAAAGTATTCACGATATTCACTATATAGTAACTAAAAACCGCACTACACGAAAGTAAATGATATTGCGAGGAAATAACGGAGGGCAAAATTTGGCAACGGTAGGTATACAATTACATACTATATGTTACATAACACAGCTTGTTGAACGGAACGGAATTCCAGTGCTGACTGAAATTCTGATCGGAGAACCAAAGGGGGAAATTGTGAACTACGAATTGCAGAGAGGTTTGTCCGTAGGTGTTGTATAATAAATGGTTGGGTTTCTGTAGCACGCACTCGTACAGTAATACATAAGGAAACAAAATTTCAAGATAGCGATTAAAGGAAAACAGGTCCACAATGATTACATGGACAACTTTTCAATTTGGGACAATACCGTCACTGGCAGTTGGGTTAAGGGGCGGGTTAAATTTTCTCTCTCATCAGTCAACTCAAGAACTCTCACTTTAATTAAGCAATGAGAAATTCATAATTGGATAATTATTCAATTAGACCGGCAACCGAGACAAACCACGAAGTTTCTTCTTCTAGAGAAAACAGTGAGCGCCCCACAGAAGAAGAAGAAGAAGTACAGATAGATAGATAGATAGAAGAGAGAGAATGTATTCCCCTTCGAGGAAAACTTCAAGAATTCCTGAATTAAAACTACCAAAGTTCAGTTCACGAAACAAGTTGAAGGTTTATCTTTAGAGCGAGAGCAAACTTAAGTCAAGTCGAGTCAACTCAAGATGGCAATATCCGTAATCAATATTTAGCTTGAGTTTAGTTTCGCATTACGTTCGCGGAAAGAGAGAGAGAGAGAGAGCAGTAATAGCAGTAGGTAGGAGTTTACCATGGCGGACCATTAGTGCAGTCAAATCGAAGTCGAGACTCTTGCAAATTTCGAACATGGGGATAAGTTGAGAAATAAATGAAACTCTGAATGAACGGAGAGCAGCAATGCAACTCTCAACTAAACTTTGACAATATAAACAGATACATATATGTATGCCTTTCTATAGGGAGCACCGCTACTACTACGAAAATGTCAACTGCTGAGGAATAAGCTGAACTCCCACATACATCTAAACAGTGTTTAGTGGGACAGCAGGACCGAAAGCCAACCAGTGGCTTCTACCCAAGCCAAACGAATGTAACAATACTAATAACAATTGTGACCACCTTCAATCCAATTGCCAAAACTTTACATATATCTGCGCAATCATTCAGGAACCTTCTTATTAGATCTGAATTACCGTTACCGTTACCCTACTGCCGCTGCTGCTAATGCAGCATACAATTATTCCATACTAAATAGTTTGTCCGCCCTCGTACATAGCACTCGCTACAACTTAATTATAAGGCAAAACGCGACCGAGTTCTTGGATCCTCTTTCTCCCACAACTTTTCATACCACCAACTATTATGATTCCCTTTCGCAGAACTGTCTCAACAATAATCTTATCAAAGAAGGTCTTCTGGAATTCTGTTATCATATTTCTATTGCCATATTGAAAATATTTATTCTTTAGCTCCTCACAGCAAACTTGATACTGCATACATGCCTTAATTATATAAACACGAATATAGTTACTTTGTAATTTATTCTTTACCGTTGCCGTTACATCACATTCATATTTCTGCAAGTCGTGGAATTGTTGGTGGATCTACATGGAATGAATAGAGCTTATAAAATCCTTAGGATAAATAATGACAAACTAGAGAGTGAGCGAGAGAGAGAACTTTTTAACTTTCCAAGAACCCAAACAAATTGTATCGCAAATAAGAAAATGTACAAATACAAAAAAAGGGCTTATTAGAATGAGAAACCTTAGCTTCCAGTACGAAATTGACTATTTTGTATTTTATTCTCGGTCACAATCGACTTGCTGAAATCCTCTCCAAGTAAAGTAGAAACTAGGAGGGAGAGAGAGTCAGAGAGAGAGAGCGAAGTGAAGTTGTAGCATTTAACTCTCGGGGACTGACTGCCTGTACTGTTTATGCTCTCAGTCATTGCTTTGGAACTGTATTCAACTATTTAATTGTCAGTAAAATTGAATTCAGTGAACATACTACTTTACCTTTAGCTACTTGTAAGTACACAAGTGCTGTACACCCAGGAGCGAGTTAACTTGTGTTGACATGCCTTCAGTGTACTAGTGTCCTCCTATCACTAACTAACATTTACTCCCGACCCGACCGTTCAGTTGACTGTTGACTGCGAACCAAATATTTAGTAGTATTTAGCTGGTTATTTGGTAGAGATGTACTATTTAGTAATTCTGTAGTAGGTAGCGACGAGGCTAATCTAATAAATGGGATTGTGAAAACCAAAGAACGTTTCGGGTACACGGCCGACGAGACGACGGCACAGGATTTTAATGGCATTACACCAATTGTAGCTCATTGTCCGTAAGAAGGAAAACAAATTATATTAACCGAGTTGCCTGCACTTCAATTGAATCAACTTAGCTCAGCTCATGAACTGACTTGATTTGACGCTGTCATTACTTGCACCCGAATAAGAACTGTGGTCGCAAACTTAGCTACTGCGCCTCCCTTATTAACATCTCAATGTACATAATAATAATAGTACATGTATATACGACAGAGATAGGCGTACAGTTTCTACTGTCAGGCTACTAATTGGAACTTTAGCAGGTACTCCTTGCAATTTAGATAGGACACAGAAACAACATAAGTGGCAGTTTGATATAAATACCCATATAACTCTAATAGTACACATCAACAATCAATAAAAACTTTACTGCTTCAGTGTATACTACGTATAGTATGTCATCATCTAGGGAGATTTTCACGGTGACTTCTAACAAGAACAACAGAGATTGAAACTGAATGCATACGCACGAAGGAGGGTAAACACTTGACTTTTAAGTTGCCTAATGCAATTGGACATCTTCAGTTAAACGATAAGTGTCTTGGATCACAAAACTAAACTTTTCATACTAAGAACAACACAGTCTGTCTCTCTCTCTCTCTCTCTCTCTCTCTACTTAGAAGCTGAACTGAATGCAAGAAAGGGAGAAGAGCGAGAGGAGACGAGAACAAACGGAAAAGTAAACACATGAAGATCTGTAGCTTAAAAAAGACTTACTTGTTTACACTTCTAGTGGTTAAGCACATAATATTATTATATTATTTTCTAGTGGCCAAGAACAGCGTTTTGTTTCTACTACTCGCACACCGTGTGAAAGTCAATGCAGTGTCCACCCAACGCGCTTTCACACCAGCTCAGCCTCAGCTAGGTAGTATGCAGAGAGATACACTGATTTGACTACATTGCCGTAGCACTGTTTCCCGTAATACAGGATATTATGTGGTTTGGTTTTTAGAACAATTATTGCGAAGCACACTTACACTGTACGTACACTTAAGTGGAATGAGTGAAGAGAGCGTTCTGGCACTAAATCTTCTTAGAGTCTGAGTGCTTTATACATACAAGTCCACTGTTAAGGCTACAATGGCTGTTTAAAGGAAATACTACTATAGTAGCCTTGTGTGGTATGTGTGTAGGTAGATTGAAATTATTGTTTGCTTTAGTTTTATGCAGATGTGAGATCCGAGTTGGAAGAATTTCTCTTACACAGCGAGAGGAGATGAGGCTCGAGAGGAATTTAATCCGTGAGTTCTCTCCGACAGTCAACTTGCAACTGAGGCTTTGTGCCAGCCAACTTGAAAAAGATATTGGATTGGAGAGTCGACTACGAGCGTATACCATGTGTATACGAGCGTATCTGTGTCTGGTGTAGGGAGACCTGGTGTAATAGTAGCAGCCGTGTAGCTGTTCGTATCGTGGCCTGTGTGCTATGCTTATGGGCACTGCATGCGACTATGGTTTCCTTTGGTAAGTAAAGACAAGCCAAGGGGCAACTCTTTACGCTGTACGTACCAGATGAGTTTTGTAGGCTCTTTCTTGTCTTCTTTTCTCCTTCAGCGAAGCCAGATCTTTTCGACTCTCCTACTACTACTGCACTCAAGTGAAGTGAGCTGAATGAAATACACTGTGGTCGTATTGGCATTACACGGAGATATGCTGTCGTCTTGTGTGCCTGTGTCCCTCCTGCAATAATAACATTCCCGTTTCCTACGGATACACACAACTCAGAGCCTCTGTCTCTCTCCCAGGCTCTCTGGTTCCCTATTAACAACCAGAAATAATATTGCACACTATTTATTTCTAGAGACGAAAACACGTAGTTAATTTCTTCCGGCTTTATTCAGAAAACAAATCCGCCACCTGTACGTAAACCAATGTAGGCGCGTTTTAATGTCTCCGTCAAGCTCCTGCCTATCCCAATTCCTAAAGTAAGTCCTATAAATACACGAAACGAGATCTTCCTCATCCTCGGAAAGGCAGGTACGACTAAACCTCCACTAAGTACGAGCTCGCTTCCATTAAACGGCAGCACTCAATCGTTAAGTAAATTATTTTCAACGTAATATTCCAATGCAGATATGCAAACATGCATTGGAAATTTCAAATTAGGACTTGTGCAAAACTGAAACTGTAGATTTTGCTAACAGGAATAATAGTTAATGTGCCCCCGGTATTTAAACGAAGTAAACATGTAGTAGTCCTTCAAT